>JBBDHG010000596.1:0-117423 GCA_037951165.1 Lophius americanus
GACAGATTTAGACAGGTTTAGATTAAGACATGTTAAGACTAGGATAGGTTTAGATTTAGACAGATTTAGACAGGTTTAGATTAAGACATGTTAAGACTAGGATAGGTTTAGATTTAGACAGCATTTAGACAGGTTTAGATTAAGACATGTTAAGACTAGGATAGGTTTAGATTTAGACAGATTTAGACAGGTTTAGATTAAGACATGTTAAGACTAGGATAGGTTTAGATTTAGACAGATTTAGACAGGTTTAGATTAAGACAGTTAAGACTAGGATAGGTTTAGATTTAGACAGATTTAGACAGGTTTAGATTAAGACATGTTAAGACTAGGATAGGTTTAGATTTAGACAGATTTAGACAGATTTAGATTAAGACATGTTAAGACTAGGATAGGTTTAGATTTAGACAGATTTAGACAGATTTAGATTAAGACATGTTAAGACTAGGATAGGTTTAGATTTAGACAGTTTAGACAGATTTAGACAGGTTTAGATTAAGACATGTTAAGACTAGGATAGGTTTAGATTTAGACAGATTTAGACAGGTTTAGATTAAGACATGTTAAGACTAGGATAGGTTTAGATTTAGACAGATTTAGACAGGTTTAGATTAAGACATGTTAAGACTAGGATAGGTTTAGATTTAGACAGATTTAGACGAGGTTTAGATTAAGACTTGTTAAGACTAGGATAGGTTTAGATTTAGACAGATTTAGACAGGTTTAGATTAAGACAAGTTAAGACTAGGATAGGTTAGATTTAGACAGATTTAGACAGGTTTAGATTACGACATGTTAAGACTAGGATAGGTTTAGATTTAGACAGATTTAGACAGATTTAGACAGGTTTAGATTAAGACATGTTAAGACTAGGATAGGTTTAGATTTAGACAGATTTAGACAGGTTTAGATTAAGACATGTTAAGACTAGGATAGGTTTAGATTTAGACAGATTTAGACAGGTTTAGATTAAGACATGTTAAGACTAGGATAGGTTTAGATTTAGACAGATTTAGACAGGTTTAGATTAAGACTTGTTAAGACTAGGATAGGTTTAGATTTAGACAGATTTAGACAGGTTTAGATTAAGACATTTTAAGACTAGGATAGGTTTAGATTTAGATAGATTTAGACAGGTTTAGATCAAGACATGTTAAGACTAGGATAGGTTTAGATTCAGACAGATTTAGACAGGTTTAGATTAAGACATGTTAAGACTAGGATAGGTTTAGATTTAGACAGATTTAGACAGGTTTAGATCAAGACATGTTAAGACTAGGATAGGTTTAGATTTAGACAGATTTAGACAGGTTTAGATTAAGACTTGTTAAGACTAGGATAGGTTTAGATTTAGACACATTTAGACAGGTTTAGATTAAGACATGTTAAGACTAGGATAGGTTTAGATTTAGACAGATTTAGACAGATTTAGACAGGTTTAGATTAAGACATGTTAAGACTAGGATAGGTTTAGATTTAGACAGATTTAGACAGGTTTAGATTAAGACATGTTAAGACTAGGATAGGTTTAGATTTAGACAGATTTAGACAGTTTTTAGATTAAGACATGTTAAGACTAGGATAGGTTTAGATTTAGACAGATTTAGACAGGTTTAGATTAAGACATGTTAAGACTAGGATAGGTTTAGATTTAGACAGATTTAGACAGGTTTAGATTAAGACATGTTAAGACTAGGATAGGTTTAGATTTAGACAGAATTAGACAGGTTTAGATTAAGACATGTTAAGACTAGGATAGGTTTAGATTTAGACAGATTTAGACAGGTTTAGATTAAGACAGGTTAAGACTAGGATAGGTTTAGATTTAGACAGATTTAGACAGGTTTAGATTAAGACATGTTAAGACTAGGATAGGTTTAGATTTAGACAGATTTAGACAGGTTTAGATTAAGACAGGTTAAGACTAGGATAGGTTTAGATTTAGACAGATTTAGACAGGTTTAGATTAAGACATGTTAAGACTAGGATAGGTTTAGATTTAGACAGATTTAGACAGATTTAGACAGGTTTAGATTAAGACATGTTAAGGACTAGGATAGGTTTAGATTTAGACAGATTTAGACAGGTTTAGATTAAGACATGTTAAGAATAGGATAGGTTTAGATTTAGACAGAATTAGACAGGTTTAGATTAAGACAGGTTAAGACTAGGATAGGTTTAGATTTAGACAGATTTAGACAGATTTAGACAGGTTTAGATTAAGACATGTTAAGACTAGGATAGGTTTAGATTTAGACAGATTTAGACAGGTTTAGATTAAGACATGTTAAGACTAGGATAGGTTTAGATTTAGACAGATTTAGACAGGTTTAGATTAAGACATGTTAAGACTAGGATAGGTTTAGATTTAGACAGATTTAGACAGATTTAGACAGGTTTAGATTAAGACATGTTAAGACTAGGATAGGTTTAGATTTAGACAGATTTAGACAGGTTTAGATTAAGACATGTTAAGACTAGGATAGGTTTAGATTTAGACAGATTTAGACAGGTTTAGATTAAGACATGTTAAGACTAGGATAGGTTTAGATTTAGACAGATTTAGACAGGTTTAGATTACGACTTGTTAAGACTAGGATAGGTTTAGATTTAGACAGATTTAGACAGGTTTAGATTAAGACATGTTAAGACTAGGATAGGTTTAGATTTAGACAGATTTAGACAGGTTTAGATTAAGACATGTTAAAACTAGGATAGGTTTAGATTTAGACAGATTTAGACAGGTTTAGATTAAGACAGGTTAAGACTAGGATAGGTTTAGATTTAGACAGAATTAGACAGGTTTAGATTAAGACATGTTAAGACTAGGATAGGTTTAGATTTAGACAGATTTAGACAGATTTAGACAGGTTTAGATTAAGACATGTTAAGACTAGGATAGGTTTAGATTTAGACAGATTTAGACAGATTTAGACAGGTTTAGATTAAGACATGTTAAGACTAGGATAGGTTTAAATTTAGACAGATTTAGACAGGTTTAGATTAAGACATGTTAAGACTAGGATAGGTTTAGATTTAGACAGAATTAGACAGGTTTAGATTAAGACAGGTTAAGACTAGGATAGGTTTCGATTTAGACAGATTTAGACAGATTTAGACAGGTTTAGATTAAGACATGTTAAGACTAGGATAGGTTTAGATTTAGACAGATTTAGACAGGTTTAGATTAAGACATGTTAAGACTAGGATAGGTTTAGATTTAGACAGATTTAGACAGGTTTAGATTAAGACATGTTAAGACTAGGATAGGTTTAGATTTAGACAGATTTAGACAGGTTTAGATTAAGACATGTTAAGACTAGGATAGGTTTAGATTTAGACAGATTTAGACAGATTTAGACAGGTTTAGATTAAGACATGTTAAGACTAGGATAGGTTTAGATTTAGACAGATTTAGACAGGTTTAGATTAAGACATGTTAAGACTAGGATAGGTTTAGATTTAGACAGATTTAGACAGATTTAGACAGGTTTAGATTAAGACATGTTAAGACTAGGATAGGTTTAGATTTAGACAGATTTAGACAGGTTTAGATTAAGACAGGTTAAGACTAGGATAGGTTTAGATTTAGACAGATTTAGACAGGTTTAGATTAAGACATGTTAAGACTAGGATAGGTTTAGATTTAGACAGATTTAGACAGGTTTAGATTAAGACATGTTAAGACTAGGATAGGTTTAGATTTAGACAGATTTAGACAGGTTTAGATTAAGACATGTTAAGACTAGGATAGGTTTAGATTTAGACAGGTTTAGATTAAGACAGGTTAAGACTAGGATAGGTTTAGATTTAGACAGATTTAGACAGGTTTAGATTAAGACATGTTAAGACTAGGATAGGTTTAGATTTAGATAGATTTAGACAGGTTTAGATTAAGACATGTTAAGACTAGGATAGGTTTAGATTTAGACAGATTTAGACAGGTTTAGATTAAGACAGGTTAAGACTAGGATAGGTTTAGATTTAGACAGATTTAGACAGGTTTAGATTAAGACATGTTGAGACTAGGATAGGTTTAGATTTAGACAGATTTAGACAGATTTAGACAGGTTTAGATTAAGACATGTTAAGACTAGGATAGGTTTAAATTTAGACAGATTTAGACAGGTTTAGATTAAGACATGTTAAGACTAGGATAGGTTTAGATTTAGACAGAATTAGACAGGTTTAGATTAAGACAGGTTAAGACTAGGATAGGTTTAGATTTAGACAGATTTAGACAGATTTAGACAGGTTTAGATTAAGACATGTTAAGACTAGGATAGGTTTAGATTTAGACAGATTTAGACAGGTTTAGATTAAGACATGTTAAGACTAGGATAGGTTTAGATTTAGACAGATTTAGACAGATTTAGACAGGTTTAGATTAAGACATGTTAAGACTAGGATAGGTTTAGATTTAGACAGATTTAGACAGGTTTAGATTAAGACAGGTTAAGACTAGGATAGGTTTAGATTTAGACAGATTTAGACAGGTTTAGATTAAGACATGTTAAGACTAGGATAGGTTTAGATTTAGACAGATTTAGACAGGTTTAGATTAAGACATGTTAAGACTAGGATAGGTTTAGATTTAGACAGATTTAGACAGGTTTAGATTAAGACAGGTTAAGACTAGGATAGGTTTAGATTTAGACAGATTTAGACAGGTTTAGATTAAGACAGGTTAAGACTAGGATAGGTTTAGATTTAGACAGATTTAGACAGGTTTAGATTAAGACATGTTAAGACTAGGATAGGTTTAGATTTAGACAGATTTAGACAGGTTTAGATTAAGACATGTTAAGACTAGGATAGGTTTAGATTTAGACAGATTTAGACAGGTTTAGATTAAGACATGTTAAGACTAGGATAGGTTTAGATTTAGACAGATTTAGACAGGTTTAGATTAAGACATGTTAAGACTAGGATAGGTTTAGATTTAGACAGGTTTAGACAGATTTAGATTAAGACATGTTAAGACTAGGATAGGTTTAGATTTAGATAGATTTAGACAGGTTTAGATTAAGACATGTTAAGACTAGGATAGGTTTAGATTTAGACAGATTTAGACAGGTTTAGATTAAGACATGTTAAGACTAGGATAGGTTTAGATTTAGACAGATTTAGACAGATTTAGACAGGTTTAGATTAAGACATGTTAAGACTAGGATAGGTTTAGATTTAGACAGATTTAGACAGGTTTAGATTAAGACATGTTAAGACTAGGATAGGTTTAGATTTAGACAGATTTAGACAGGTTTAGATTAAGACATGTTAAGACTAGGATAGGTTTAGATTTAGACAGATTTAGACAGGTTTAGATTAAGACATGTTAAGACTAGGATAGGTTTAGATTTAGACAGATTTAGACAGGTTTAGATTAAGACAGGTTAAGACTAGGATAGGTTTAGATTTAGACAGATTTAGACAGGTTTAGATTAAGACATGTTAAGACTAGGATAGGTTTAGATTTAGACAGGTTTAGATTAAGACAGGTTAAGACTAGGATAGGTTTAGATTTAGACAGATTTAGACAGGTTTAGATTAAGACATGTTAAGACTAGGATAGGTTTAGATTTAGATAGATTTAGACAGGTTTAGATTAAGACATGTTAAGACTAGGATAGGTTTAGATTTAGACAGATTTAGACAGGTTTAGATTAAGACATGTTAAGACTAGGATAGGTTTAGATTTAGACAGATTTAGACAGATTTAGACAGGTTTAGATTAAGACATGTTAAGACTAGGATAGGTTTAGATTTAGACAGATTTAGACAGGTTTAGATTAAGACATGTTAAGACTAGGATAGGATTAGATTTAGACAGATTTAGACAGGTTTAGATTAAGACAGGTTAAGACTAGGATAGGTTTAGATTTAGACAGACTTTAGACAGGTTTAGATTAAGACATGTTAAGACTAGGATAGGTTTAGATTTAGACAGATTTAGACAGGTTTAGATTAAGACAGGTTAAGACTAGGATAGGTTTAGATTTAGACAGATTTAGACAGGTTTAGATTAAGACATGTTAAGACTAGGATAGGTTTAGATTTAGACAGGTTTAGATTAAGAAAGGTTAAGACTAGGATAGGTTTAGATTTAGACAGATTTAGACAGGTTTAGATTAAGACATGTTAAGACTAGGATAGGTTTAGATTTAGACAGATTTAGACAGATTTAGACAGGTTTAGATTAAGACATGTTAAGACTAGGATAGGTTTAGATTTAGACAGATTTAGACAGGTTTAGATTAAGACATGTTAAGACTAGGATAGGTTTAGATTTAGACAGATTTAGACAGGTTTAGATTAAGACATGTTAAGGATAGGTTTAGATTTAGACAGATTTAGACAGGTTTAGATTAAGACATGTTAAGACTAGGATAGGTTTAGATTTAGACAGATTTAGACAGGTTTAGATTAAGACAGGTTAAGACTAGGATAGGTTTAGATTTAGACAGGTTTAGATTAAGACAGGTTAAGACTAGGATAGGTTTAGATTTAGACAGATTTAGACAGATTTAGATTAAGACATGTTAAGACTAGGATAGGTTTAGATTTAGACAGATTTAGAAGATTTAGACAGGTTTAGATTAAGACAGGTTAAGACTAGGATAGGTTTAGATTTAGACAGATTTAGACAGGTTTAGATTAAGACATGTTAAGACTAGGATAGGTTTAGATTTAGACAGATTTAGACAGGTTTAGATTAAGACATGTTAAGACTAGGATAGGTTTAGATTTAGACAGATTTAGACAGGTTTAGATTAAGACATGTTAAGACTAGGATAGGTTTAGATTTAGACAGATTTAGACAGGTTTAGATTAAGACAGGTTAAGACTAGGATAGGTTTAGATTTAGACAGATTTTAGACAGGTTTAGATTAAGACATGTTAAGACTAGGATAGGTTTAGATTTAGACAGGTTTAGATTAGATAAGACAGGTTAAGACTAGGATAGGTTTAGATTTAGACAGATTTAGACAGGTTTAGATTAAGACATGTTAAGACTAGGATAGGTTTAGATTTAGACAGATTTAGACAGATTTAGACAGGTTTAGATTAAGACATGTTAAGACTAGGATAGGTTTAGATTTAGACAGATTTAGACAGGTTTAGATTAAGACATGTTAAGACTAGGATAGGTTTAGATTTAGACAGATTTAGACAGGTTTAGATTAAGACATGTTAAGACTAGGATAGGTTTAGATTTAGACAGATTTAGACAGGTTTAGATTAAGACAGGTTAAGACTAGGATAGGTTTAGATTTAGACAGGTTTAGATTAAGACAGGTTAAGACTAGGATAGGTTTAGATTTAGACAGATTTAGACAGGTTTAGATTAAGACATGTTAAGACTAGGATAGGTTTAGATTTAGACAGATTTAGACAGGTTTAGATTAAGACATGTTAAGACTAGGATAGGTTTAGATTTAGACAGATTTAGACAGGATTTAGATTAAGACAGGTTAAGACTAGGATAGGTTTAGATTTAGACAGATTTAGACAGGTTTAGATTAAGGACAGGTTAAGACTAGGATAGGTTTAGATTTAGACAGATTTAGACAGGTTTAGATTAAGACATGTTAAGACTAGGATAGGTTTAGATTTAGACAGATTTAGACAGGTTTAGATTAAGACATGTTAAGACTAGGATAGGTTTAGATTTAGACAGATTTAGACAGGTTTAGATTAAGACATGTTAAGACTAGGATAGGTTTAGATTTAGACAGGTTTAGATTAAGACAGGTTAAGACTAGGATAGGTTTAGATTTAGACAGATTTAGACAGGTTTAGATTAAGACA
Source organism: Lophius americanus (assembly GCA_037951165.1). Taxonomy (NCBI): domain Eukaryota; kingdom Metazoa; phylum Chordata; class Actinopteri; order Lophiiformes; family Lophiidae; genus Lophius; species Lophius americanus. The sequence goes on from JBBDHG010000596.1 coordinate 7,810, forward strand.
TGTTAAGACTAGGATAGGTTTAGATTTAGACAGATTTAGACAGGATTTAGATTAAGACATGTTAAGACTAGGATAGGTTTAGATTTAGACAGATTTAGACAGATTTAGATTAAGACAGGTTAAGACTAGGATAGGTTTAGATTTAGACAGGTTTAGATTAAGACATGTTAAGACTAGGATAGGTTTAGATTTAGACAGATTTAGACAGGTTTAGATTAAGACATGTTAAGACTAGGATAGGTTTAGATTTAGACAGATTTAGACAGGTTTAGATTAAGACATGTTAAGACTAGGATAGGTTTAGATTTAGACAGGTTTAGATTAAGAAAGGTTAAGACTAGGATAGGTTTAGATTTAGACAGATTTAGACAGGTTTAGATTAAGACATGTTAAGACTAGGATAGGTTTAGATTTAGACAGATTTAGACAGATTTAGACAGGTTTAGATTAAGACATGTTAAGACTAGGATAGGTTTAGATTTAGACAGATTTAGACAGGTTTAGATTAAGACATGTTAAGACTAGGATAGGTTTAGATTTAGACAGATTTAGACAGGTTTAGATTAAGACATGTTAAGACTAGGATAGGTTTAGATTTAGACAGATTTAGACAGGTTTAGATTAAGACATGTTAAGACTAGGATAGGTTTAGATTTAGACAGATTTAGACAGGTTTAGATTAAGACATGTTAAGACTAGGATAGGTTTAGATTTAGACAGGTTTAGATTAAGACAGGTTAAGACTACGATCGGTTTAGATTTAGACAGATTTAGACAGATTTAGATTAAGACATGTTAAGACTAGGATAGGTTTAGATTTAGACAGATTTAGACAGATTTAGACAGGTTTAGATTAAGACATGTTAAGACTAGGGATAGGTTTAGATTTAGACAGATTTAGACAGGTTTAGATTAAGACATGTTAAGACTAGGATAGGTTTAGATTTAGACAGATTTAGACAGGTTTAGATTAAGACATGTTAAGACTAGGATAGGTTTAGATTTAGACAGATTTAGACAGGTTTAGATTAAGACATGTTAAGACTAGGATAGGTTTAGATTTAGACAGATTTAGACAGGTTTAGATTAAGACAGGTTAAGACTAGGATAGGTTTAGATTTAGACAGATTTAGACAGGTTTAGATTAAAGACATGTTAAGACTAGGATAGGTTTAGATTTAGACAGGTTTAGATTAAGACAGGTTAAGACTAGGATAGGTTTAGATTTAGACAGATTTAGACAGGTTTAGATTAAGACATGTTAAGACTAGGATAGGTTTAGATTTAGACAGATTTAGACAGATTTAGACAGGTTTAGATTTAGACATGTTAAGACTAGGATAGGTTTAGATTTAGACAGATTTAGACAGGTTTAGATTAAGACATGTTAAGACTAGGATAGGTTTAGATTTAGACAGATTTAGACAGGTTTAGATTAAGACATGTTAAGACTAGGATAGGTTTAGATTTAGACAGATTTAGACAGGTTTAGATTAAGACAGGTTAAGACTAGGATAGGTTTAGATTTAGACAGGTTTAGATTAAGACAGGTTAAGACTAGGATAGGTTTAGATTTAGACAGATTTAGACAGATTTAGATTAAGACATGTTAAGACTAGGATAGGTTTAGATTTAGACAGATTTAGACAGGTTTAGATTAAGACAGGTTAAGACTAGGATAGGTTTAGATTTAGACAGATTTAGACAGATTTAGATTAAGACAGGTTAAGACTAGGATAGGTTTAGATTTAGACAGATTTAGACAGGTTTAGATTAAGACAGGTTAAGACTAGGATAGGTTTAGATTTAGACAGATTTAGACAGGTTTAGATTAAGACATGTTAAGACTAGGATAGGTTTAGATTTAGACAGATTTAGACAGGTTTAGATTAAGACATGTTAAGACTAGGATAGGTTTAGATTTAGACAGATTTAGACAGGTTTAGATTAAGACATGTTAAGACTAGGATAGGTTTAGATTTAGACAGGTTTAGATTAAGACAGGTTAAGACTAGGATAGGTTTAGATTTAGACAGATTTAGACAGATTTAGATTAAGACATGTTAAGACTAGGATAGGTTTAGATTTAGACAGATTTAGACAGTTTAGATTAAGACATGTTAAGACTAGGATAGGTTTAGATTTAGACAGATTTAGACAGATTTAGATTAAGACAGGTTAAGACTAGGATAGGTTTAGATTTAGACAGGTTTAGATTAAGACATGTTAAGACTAGGATAGGTTTAGATTTAGACAGATTTAGACAGGTTTAGATTAAGACATGTTAAGACTAGGATAGGTTTAGATTTAGACAGGTTTAGATTAAGACAGGTTAAGACTAGGATAGGTTTAGATTTAGACAGATTTAGACAGATTTAGATTAAGACATGTTAAGACTAGGATAGGTTTAGATTTAGACAGATTTAGACAGATTTAGATTAAGACATGTTAAGACTAGGATAGGTTTAGATTTAGACAGATTTAGACAGATTTAGATTAAGACAGGTTAAGACTAGGATAGGTTTAGATTTAGGACAGATTTAGACAGATTTAGATTAAGACAGGTTAAGACTAGGATAGGTTTAGATTTAGACAGATTTAGACAGGTTTAGATTAAGACAGGTTAAGACTAGGATAGGTTTAGATTTAGACAGATTTAGACAGGTTTAGATTAAGACATGTTAAGACTAGGATAGGTTTAGATTTAGACAGATTTAGACAGGTTTAGATTAAGACATGTTAAGACTAGGATAGGTTTAGATTTAGACAGATTTAGACAGGTTTAGATTAAGACATGTTAAGACTAGGATAGGTTTAGATTTAGACAGATTTAGACAGGTTTAGATTAAGACATGTTAAGACTAGGATAGGATTAGATTTAGACAGATTTAGACAGGTTTAGATTAAGACAGGTTAAGACTAGGATAGGTTTAGATTTAGGCAGATTTAGACAGGTTTAGATTAAGACATGTTAAGACTAGGATAGGTTTAGATTTAGACAGATTTAGACAGGTTTAGATTAAGACAGGTTAAGACTAGGATAGATTTAGATTTAGACAGATTTAGACAGGTTTAGATTAAGACATGTTAAGACTAGGATAGGTTTAGATTTAGACAGGTTTAGATTAAGACAGGTTAAGACTAGGATAGGTTTAGATTTAGACAGATTTAGACAGGTTTAGATTAAGACATGTTAAGACTAGGATAGGTTTAGATTTAGACAGATTTAGACAGATTTAGACAGGTTTAGATTAAGACATGTTAAGACTAGGATAGGTTTAGATTTAGACAGATTTAGACAGGTTTAGATTAAGACATGTTAAGACTAGGATAGGTTTAGATTAGACAGATTTAGACAAGTTTAGATTAAGACATGTTAAGACTAGGATAGGTTTAGATTTAGACAGGTTTAGATTAAGACAGGTTAAGACTACGATCGGTTTAGAATTAGACAGATTTAGACAGATTTAGATTAAGACATGTTAAGACTAGGATAGGTTTAGATTTAGACAGATTTAGACAGAGTTAGACAGGTTTAGATTAAGACATGTTAAGACTAGGATAGGTTTAGATTTAGACAGATTTAGACAGGTTTAGATTAAGACATGTTAAGACTAGGATAGGTTTAGATTTAGACAGATTTAGACAGGTTTAGATTAAGACAGGTTAAGACTAGGATAGGTTTAGATTTAGACAGGTTTAGATTAAGACAGGTTAAGACTAGGATAGGTTTAGATTTAGACAGATTTAGACAGGTTTAGATTAAGACATGTTAAGACTAGGATAGGTTTAGATTTAGACAGATTTAGACAGATTTAGACAGGTTTAGATTTAGACATGTTAAGACTAGGATAGGTTTAGATTTAGACAGATTTAGACAGGTTTAGATTAAGACATGTTAAGACTAGGATAGGTTTAGATTTAGACAGATTTAGACAGGTTTAGATTAAGACATGATAAGACTAGGATAGGTTTAGATTTAGACAGATTTAGACAGGTTTAGATTAAGACAGGTTAAGACTAGGATAGGTTTAGATTTAGACAGATTTAGACAGATTTAGATTAAGACATGTTAAGACTAGGATAGGTTTAGATTTAGACAGATTTAGACAGGTTTAGATTAAGACATGTTAAGACTAGGATAGGTTTAGATTTAGACAGATTTAGACAGGTTTAGATTAAGACAGGTTAAGACTAGGATAGATTTAGATTTAGACAGATTTAGACAGGTTTAGATTAAGACATGTTAAGACTAGGATAGGTTTTAGATTTAGACAGGTTTAGATTAAGACAGGTTAAGACTAGGATAGGTTTAGATTTAGACAGATTTAGACAGGTTTAGATTAAGACATGTTAAGACTAGGATAGGTTTAGATTTAGACAGATTAGACAGATTTAGACAGGTTTAGATTAAGACATGTTAAGAGTAGGATAGGTTTAGATTTAGACAGATTTAGACAGGTTTAGATTAAGACATGTTAAGACTAGGATAGGTTTAGATTTAGACAGATTTAGACAGGTTTAGATTAAGACATGTTAAGAATAGGATAGGTTTAGATTTAGACAGATTTAGACAGGTTTAGATTAAGACATGTTAAGACTAGGATAGGTTTAGATTTAGACAGATTTAGACAGATTTAGATTAAGACAGGTTAAGACTAGGATAGGTTTAGATTTAGACAGATTTAGACAGGTTTAGATTAAGACATGTTAAGACTAGGATAGGTTTAGATTTAGACAGATTTAGACAGGTTTAGATTAAGACAGGTTAAGACTAGGATAGATTTAGATTTAGACAGATTTAGACAGGTTTAGATTAAGACATGTTAAGACTAGGATAGGTTTAGATTTAGACAGGTTTAGATTAAGACAGGTTAAGACTAGGATAGGTTTAGATTTAGACAGATTTAGACAGGTTTAGATTAAGACATGTTAAGACTAGGATAGGTTTAGATTTAGACAGATTTAGACAGATTTAGACAGGTTTAGATTAAGACATGTTAAGACTAGGATAGGTTTAGATTTAGACAGATTTAGACAGGTTTAGATTAAGACATGTTAAGACTAGGATAGGTTTAGATTTAGACAGATTTAGACAGGTTTAGATTAAGACATGTTAAGACTAGGATAGGTTTAGATTTAGACAGATTTAGACAGGTTTAGATTAAGACATGTTAAGACTAGGATAGGTTTAGATTTAGACAGATTTAGACAGGTTTAGATTAAGACATGTTAAGACTAGGATAGGTTTAGATTTAGACAGATTTAGACAGGTTTAGATTAAGACATGTTAAGACTAGGATAGGTTTAGATTTAGACAGATTTAGACAGGTTTAGATTAAGACAGGTTAAGACTAGGATAGATTTAGATTTAGACAGATTTAGACAGGTTTAGATTAAGACATGTTAAGACTAGGATAGGTTTAGATTTAGACAGATTTAGACAGGTTTAGATTAAGACATGTTAAGACTAGGATAGGTTTAGATTTAGACAGATTTAGACAGGTTTAGATTAAGACATGTTAAGAATAGGATAGGTTTAGATTTAGACAGATTTAGACAGGTTTAGATTAAGACATGTTAAGACTAGGATAGGTTTAGATTTAGACAGATTTAGGCAGGTTTAGATTAAGACATGTTAAGACTAGGATAGGTTTAGATTTAGACAGATTTAGACAGGTTTAGATTAAGACAGGTTAAGACTAGGATAGATTTAGATTTAGACAGATTTAGACAGGTTTAGATTAAGACATGTTAAGACTAGGATAGGTTTAGATTTAGACAGGTTTAGATTAAGACAGGTTAAGACTAGGATAGGGTTTAGATTTAGACAGATTTAGACAGGTTTAGATTAAGACATGTTAAGACTAGGATAGGTTTAGATTTAGACAGATTTAGACAGATTTAGACAGGTTTAGATTAAGACATGTTAAGACTAGGATAGGTTTAGATTTAGACAGATTTAGACAGGTTTAGATTAAGACATGTTAAGACTAGGATAGGTTTAGATTTAGACAGATTTAGACAGGTTTAGATTAAGACATGTTAAGACTAGGATAGGTTTAGATTTAGACAGATTTAGACAGGTTTAGATTAAGACATGTTAAGACTAGGATAGGTTTAGATTTAGACAGATTTAGACAGATTTAGATTAAGACAGGTTAAGACTAGGATAGGTTTAGATTTAGACAGATTTAGACAGGTTTAGATTAAGACAGGTTAAGACTAGGATAGGTTTAGATTTAGACAGATTTAGACAGGTTTAGATTAAGACATGTTAAGACTAGGATAGGTTTAGATTTAGACAGATTTAGACAGGTTTAGATTAAGACATGTTAAGACTAGGATAGGTTTAGATTTAGACAGATTTAGACAGGTTTAGATTAAGACATGTTAAGACTAGGATAGGTTTAGATTTAGACAGATTTAGACAGGTTTAGATTAAGACATGTTAAGACTAGGATAGGATTAGATTTAGACAGATTTAGACAGGTTTAGATTAAGACAGGTTAAGACTAGGATAGGTTTAGATTTAGACAGATTTAGACAGGTTTAGATTAAGACATGTTAAGACTAGGATAGGTTTAGATTTAGACAGATTTAGACAGGTTTAGATTAAGACAGGTTAAGACTAGGATAGGTTTAGATTTAGACAGATTTAGACAGGTTTAGATTAAGACATGTTAAGACTAGGATAGGTTTAGATTTAGACAGGTTTAGATTAAGACAGGTTAAGACTAGGATAGGTTTAGATTTAGACAGATTTAGACAGGTTTAGATTAAGACATGTTAAGACTAGGATAGGTTTAGATTTAGACAGATTTAGACAGATTTAGACAGGTTTAGATTAAGACATGTTAAGACTAGGATAGGTTTAGATTTAGACAGATTTAGACAGGTTTAGATTAAGACATGTTAAGACTAGGATAGGTTTAGATTTAGACAGATTTAGACAGGTTTAGATTAAGACATGTTAAGACTAGGATAGGTTTAGATTTAGACAGATTTAGACAGGTTTAGATTAAGACATGTTAAGACTAGGATAGGTTTAGATTTAGACAGATTTAGACAGGTTTAGATTAAGACATGTTAAGACTAGGATAGGTTTAGATTTAGACAGGTTTAGATTAAGACAGGTTAAGACTACGATCGGTTTAGAATTAGACAGATTTAGACAGATTTAGATTAAGACATGTTAAGACTAGGATAGGTTTAGATTTAGACAGATTTAGACAGATTTAGACAGGTTTAGATTAAGACATGTTAAGACTAGGATAGGTTTAGATTTAGACAGATTTAGACAGGTTTAGATTAAGACATGTTAAGACTAGGATAGGTTTAGATTTAGACAGATTTAGACAGGTTTAGATTAAGACATGTTAAGACTAGGATAGGTTTAGATTTAGACAGATTTAGACAGGTTTAGATTAAGACATGTTAAGACTAGGATAGGTTTAGATTTAGACAGATTTAGACAGGTTTAGATTAAGACAGGTTAAGACTAGGATAGGTTTAGATTTAGACAGATTTAGACAGGTTTAGATTAAGACATGTTAAGACTAGGATAGGTTTAGATTTAGACAGGTTTAGATTAAGACAGGTTAAGACTAGGATAGGTTTAGATTTAGACAGATTTAGACAGGTTTAGATTAAGACATGTTAAGACTAGGATAGGTTTAGATTTAGACAGATTTAGACAGGTTTAGATTAAGACATGTTAAGACTAGGATAGGTTTAGATTTAGACAGATTTAGACAGGTTTAGATTAAGACAGGTTAAGACTAGGATAGATTTAGATTTAGACAGATTTAGACAGGTTTAGATTAAGACATGTTAAGACTAGGATAGGTTTAGATTTAGACAGATTTAGACAGGTTTAGATTAAGACATGTTAAGACTAGGATAGGTTTAGATTTCGACAGATTTCGACAGGTTTAGATTAAGACATGTTAAGACTAGGATAGGTTTAGATTTAGACAGATTTAGACAGGTTTAGATTAAGACATGATAAGACTAGGATAGGTTTAGATTTAGACAGATTTAGACAGGTTTAGATTAAGACAGGTTAAGACTAGGATAGGTTTAGATTTAGACAGATTTAGACAGATTTAGATTAAGACATGTTAAGACTAGGATAGGTTTAGATTTAGACAGATTTAGACAGGTTTAGATTAAGACATGTTAAGACTAGGATAGGTTTAGATTTAGACAGATTTAGACAGGTTTAGATTAAGACAGGTTAAGACTAGGATAGATTTAGATTTAGACAGATTTAGACAGGTTTAGATTAAGACATGTTAAGACTAGGATAGGTTTAGATTTAGACAGGTTTAGATTAAGACAGGTTAAGACTACGATCGGTTTAGAATTAGACAGATTTAGACAGATTTAGATTAAGACATGTTAAGACTAGGATAGGTTTAGATTTAGACAGATTTAGACAGATTTAGACAGGTTTAGATTAAGACATGTTAAGACTAGGATAGGTTTAGATTTAGACAGATTTAGACAGGTTTAGATTAAGACATGTTAAGACTAGGATAGGTTTAGATTTAGACAGATTTAGACAGGTTTAGATTAAGACATGTTAAGACTAGGATAGGTTTAGATTTAGACAGATTTAGACAGGTTTAGATTAAGACATGTTAAGACTAGGATAGGTTTAGATTTAGAAAGATTTAGACAGGTTTAGATTAAGACAGGTTAAGACTAGGATAGGTTTAGATTTAGACAGATTTAGACAGGTTTAGATTAAGACAGGTTAAGACTAGGATAGGTTTAGATTTAGACAGATTTAGACAGGTTTAGATTAAGACATGTTAAGACTAGGATAGGTTTAGATTTAGACAGATTTAGACAGGTTTACATTAAGACATGTTAAGACTAGGATAGGTTTAGATTTAGACAGATTTAGACAGGTTTAGATTAAGACATGTTAAGACTAGGATAGGTTTAGATTTAGACAGATTTAGACAGGTTTAGATTAAGACATGTTAAGACTAGGATAGGATTAGATTTAGACAGATTTAGACAGGTTTAGATTAAGACAGGTTAAGACTAGGATAGGTTTAGATTTAGACAGATTTAGACAGGTTTAGATTAAGACATGTTAAGACTAGGATAGGTTTAGATTTAGACAGATTTAGACAGATTTAGACAGGTTTAGATTAAGACATGTTAAGAGTAGGATAGGTTTAGATTTAGACAGATTTAGACAGGTTTAGATTAAGACATGTTAAGACTAGGATAGGTTTAGATTTAGACAGATTTAGACAGGTTTAGATTAAGACATGTTAAGAATAGGATAGGTTTAGATTTAGACAGATTTAGACAGGTTTAGATTAAGACATGTTAAGACTAGGATAGGTTTAGATTTAGACAGATTTAGACAGATTTAGATTAAGACAGGTTAAGACTAGGATAGGTTTAGATTTAGACAGATTTAGACAGGTTTAGATTAAGACAGGTTAAGACTAGGATAGGTTTAGATTTAGACAGATTTAGACAGGTTTAGATTAAGACATGTTAAGACTAGGATAGGTTTAGATTTAGACAGATTTAGACAGGTTTACATTAAGACATGTTAAGACTAGGATAGGTTTAGATTTAGACAGATTTAGACAGGTTTAGATTAAGACATGTTAAGACTAGGATAGGTTTAGATTTAGACAGATTTAGACAGGTTTAGATTAAGACATGTTAAGACTAGGATAGGATTAGATTTAGACAGATTTAGACAGGTTTAGATTAAGACAGGTTAAGACTAGGATAGGTTTAGATTTAGACAGATTTAGACAGGTTTAGATTAAGACATGTTAAGACTAGGATAGGTTTAGATTTAGACAGATTTAGACAGGTTTAGATTAAGACAGGTTAAGACTAGGATAGATTTAGATTTAGACAGATTTAGACAGGTTTAGATTAAGACATGTTAAGACTAGGATAGGTTTAGATTTAGACAGGTTTAGATTAAGACAGGTTAAGACTAGGATAGGTTTAGATTTAGACAGATTTAGACAGGTTTAGATTAAGACATGTTAAGACTAGGATAGGTTTAGATTTAGACAGATTTAGACAGATTTAGACAGGTTTAGATTAAGACATGTTAAGACTAGGATAGGTTTAGATTTAGACAGATTTAGACAGGTTTAGATTAAGACATGTTAAGACTAGGATAGGTTTAGATTTAGACAGATTTAGACAGGTTTAGATTAAGACATGTTAAGAATAGGATAGGTTTAGATTTAGACAGATTTAGACAGGTTTAGATTAAGACATGTTAAGACTAGGATAGGTTTAGATTTAGACAGATTTAGACAGGTTTAGATTAAGACATGTTAAGACTAGGATAGGTTTAGATTTAGACAGGTTTAGATTAAGACAGGTTAAGACTACGATCGGTTTAGAATTAGACAGATTTAGACAGATTTAGATTAAGACATGTTAAGACTAGGATAGGTTTAGATTTAGACAGATTTAGACAGATTTAGACAGGTTTAGATTAAGACATGTTAAGACTAGGATAGGTTTAGATTTAGACAGATTTAGACAGGTTTAGATTAAGACATGTTAAGACTAGGATAGGTTTAGATTTAGACAGATTTAGACAGGTTTAGATTAAGACATGTTAAGACTAGGATAGGTTTAGATTTAGACAGATTTAGACAGGTTTAGATTAAGACATGTTAAGACTAGGATAGGTTTAGATTTAGACAGATTTAGACAGATTTAGACAGGTTTAGATTAAGACATGTTAAGACTAGGATAGGTTTAGATTTAGACAGATTTAGACAGGTTTAGATTAAGACATGTTAAGACTAGGATAGGTTTAGATTTAGACAGATTTAGACAGGTTTAGATTAAGACATGTTAAGACTAGGATAGGTTTAGATTTAGACAGATTTAGACAGGTTTAGATTAAGACATGTTAAGACTAGGATAGGTTTAGATTTAGACAGATTTAGACAGATTTAGACAGGTTTAGATTTAGACATGTTAAGACTAGGATAGGTTTAGATTTAGACAGATTTAGACAGGTTTAGATTAAGACATGTTAAGACTAGGATAGGTTTAGATTTAGACAGATTTAGACAGGTTTAGATTAAGACATGATAAGACTAGGATAGGTTTAGATTTAGACAGATTTAGACAGGTTTAGATTAAGACAGGTTAAGACTAGGATAGGTTTAGATTTAGACAGATTTAGACAGATTTAGATTAAGACATGTTAAGACTAGGATAGGTTTAGATTTAGACAGATTTAGACAGGTTTAGATTAAGACATGTTAAGACTAGGATAGGTTTAGATTTAGACAGATTTAGACAGGTTTAGATTAAGACATGTTAAGACTAGGATAGGTTTAGATTTAGACAGATTTAGACAGGTTTAGATTAAGACATGTTAAGACTAGGATAGGTTTAGATTTAGACAGGTTTAGATTAAGACAGGTTAAGACTAGGATAGGTTTAGATTTAGACAGATTTAGACAGGTTTAGATTAAGACATGTTAAGACTAGGATAGGTTTAGATTTAGACAGATTTAGACAGATTTAGACAGGTTTAGATTAAAGACATGTTAAGACTAGGATAGGTTTAGATTTAGACAGATTTAGACAGGTTTAGATTAAGACATGTTAAGACTAGGATAGGTTTAGATTTAGACAGATTTAGACAGGTTTAGATTAAGACATGTTAAGAATAGGATAGGTTTAGATTTAGACAGATTTAGACAGGTTTAGATTAAGACATGTTAAGACTAGGATAGGTTTAGATTTAGACAGATTTAGACAGGTTTAGATTAAGACATGTTAAGACTAGGATAGGTTTAGATTTAGACAGGTTTAGATTAAGACAGGTTAAGACTACGATCGGTTTAGAATTAGACAGATTTAGACAGATTTAGATTAAGACATGTTAAGACTAGGATAGGTTTAGATTTAGACAGATTTAGACAGATTTAGACAGGTTTAGATTAAGACATGTTAAGACTAGGATAGGTTTAGATTTAGACAGATTTAGACAGGTTTAGATTAAGACATGTTAAGACTAGGATAGGTTTAGATTTAGACAGATTTAGACAGGTTTAGATTAAGACATGTTAAGACTAGGATAGGTTTAGATTTAGACAGATTTAGACAGGTTTAGATTAAGACATGTTAAGACTAGGATAGGTTTAGATTTAGAAAGATTTAGACAGGTTTAGATTAAGACAGGTTAAGACTAGGATAGGTTTAGATTTAGACAGATTTAGACAGGTTTAGATTAAGACATGTTAAGACTAGGATAGGTTTAGATTTAGACAGGTTTAGATTAAGACAGGTTAAGACTAGGATAGGTTTAGATTTAGACAGATTTAGACAGGTTTAGATTAAGACATGTTAAGACTAGGATAGGTTTAGATTTAGACAGATTTAGACAGATTTAGACAGGTTTAGATTTAGACATGTTAAGACTAGGATAGGTTTAGATTTAGACAGATTTAGACAGGTTTAGATTAAGACATGTTAAGACTAGGATAGGTTTAGATTTAGACAGATTTAGACAGGTTTAGATTAAGACATGATAAGACTAGGATAGGTTTAGATTTAGACAGATTTAGACAGGTTTAGATTAAGACAGGTTAAGACTAGGATAGGTTTAGATTTAGACAGGTTTAGATTAAGACAGGTTAAGACTAGGATAGGTTTAGATTTAGACAGATTTAGACAGATTTAGATTAAGACATGTTAAGAATAGGATAGGTTTAGATTTAGACAGATTTAGACAGATTTAGATTAAGACAGGTTAAGACTAGGATAGGTTTAGATTTAGACAGATTTAGACAGATTTAGATTAAGACAGGTTAAGACTAGGATAGGTTTAGATTTAGACAGATTTAGACAGGTTTAGATTAAGACAGGTTAAGACTAGGATAGGTTTAGATTTAGACAGGTTTAGATTAAGACAGGTTAAGACTAGGATAGGTTTAGATTTAGACAGATTTAGACAGGTTTAGATTAAGACATGTTAAGACTAGGATAGGTTTAGATTTAGACAGATTTAGACAGATTTAGACAGGTTTAGATTTAGACATGTTAAGACTAGGATAGGTTTAGATTTAGACAGATTTAGACAGGTTTAGATTAAGACATGTTAAGACTAGGATAGGTTTAGATTTAGACAGATTTAGACAGGTTTAGATTAAGACATGATAAGACTAGGATAGGTTTAGATTTAGACAGATTTAGACAGGTTTAGATTAAGACAGGTTAAGACTAGGATAGGTTTAGATTTAGACAGGTTTAGATTAAGACAGGTTAAGACTAGGATAGGTTTAGATTTAGACAGATTTAGACAGATTTAGATTAAGACATGTTAAGACTAGGATAGGTTTAGATTTAGACAGATTTAGACAGATTTAGATTAAGACAGGTTAAGACTAGGATAGGTTTAGATTTAGACAGATTTAGACAGATTTAGATTAAGACATGTTAAGACTAGGATAGGTTTAGATTTAGACAGATTTAGACAGGTTTAGATTAAGACAGGTTAAGACTAGGATAGGTTTAGATTTAGACAGATTTAGACAGGTTTAGATTAAGACATGTTAAGACTAGGATAGGTTTAGATTTAGACAGATTTAGACAGGTTTAGATTAAGACATGTTAAGACTAGGATAGGTTTAGATTTAGACAGATTTAGACAGGTTTAGATTAAGACATGTTAAGACTAGGATAGGTTTAGATTTAGACAGGTTTAGATTAAGACAGGTTAAGACTAGGATAGGTTTAGATTTAGACAGATTTAGACAGATTTAGATTAAGACATGTTAAGACTAGGATAGGTTTAGATTTAGACAGATTTAGACAGATTTAGATTAAGACATGTTAAGACTAGGATAGGTTTAGATTTAGACAGATTTAGACAGATTTAGATTAAGACAGGTTAAGACTAGGATAGGTTTAGATTTAGACAGATTTAGATTAAGACATGTTAAGACTAGGATAGGTTTAGATTTAGACAGATTTAGACAGGTTTAGATGAAGACATGTTAAGACTTGGATAGGTTTAGATTTAGACAGGTTTAGATTAAGACAGGTTAAGACTAGGATAGGTTTAGATTTAGACAGATTTAGACAGATTTAGATTAAGACATGTTAAGACTAGGATAGGTTTAGATTTAGACAGATTTAGACAGATTTAGATTAAGACATGTTAAGACTAGGATAGGTTTAGATTTAGACAGATTTAGACAGATTTAGATTAAGACAGGTTAAGACTAGGATAGGTTTAGATTTAGACAGGTTTAGATTAAGACAGGTTAAGACTAGGATAGGTTTAGATTTAGACAGATTTAGACAGATTTAGATTAAGACATGTTAAGAATAGGATAGGTTTAGATTTAGACAGATTTAGACAGATTTAGATTAAGACAGGTTAAGACTAGGATAGGTTTAGATTTAGACAGATTTAGACAGATTTAGATTAAGACAGGTTAAGACTAGGATAGGTTTAGATTTAGACAGATTTAGACAGGTTTAGATTAAGACAGGTTAAGACTAGGATAGGTTTAGATTTAGACAGGTTTAGATTAAGACAGGTTAAGACTAGGATAGGTTTAGATTTAGACAGATTTAGACAGGTTTAGATTAAGACATGTTAAGACTAGGATAGGTTTAGATTTAGACAGATTTAGACAGATTTAGACAGGTTTAGATTTAGACATGTTAAGACTAGGATAGGTTTAGATTTAGACAGATTTAGACAGGTTTAGATTAAGACATGTTAAGACTAGGATAGGTTTAGATTTAGACAGATTTAGACAGGTTTAGATTAAGACATGATAAGACTAGGATAGGTTTAGATTTAGACAGATTTAGACAGGTTTAGATTAAGACAGGTTAAGACTAGGATAGGTTTAGATTTAGACAGGTTTAGATTAAGACAGGTTAAGACTAGGATAGGTTTAGATTTAGACAGATTTAGACAGATTTAGATTAAGACATGTTAAGACTAGGATAGGTTTAGATTTAGACAGATTTAGACAGATTTAGATTAAGACAGGTTAAGACTAGGATAGGTTTAGATTTAGACAGATTTAGACAGATTTAGATTAAGACATGTTAAGACTAGGATAGGTTTAGATTTAGACAGATTTAGACAGGTTTAGATTAAGACAGGTTAAGACTAGGATAGGTTTAGATTTAGACAGATTTAGACAGGTTTAGATTAAGACATGTTAAGACTAGGATAGGTTTAGATTTAGACAGATTTAGACAGGTTTAGATTAAGACATGTTAAGACTAGGATAGGTTTAGATTTAGACAGATTTAGACAGGTTTAGATTAAGACATGTTAAGACTAGGATAGGTTTAGATTTAGACAGGTTTAGATTAAGACAGGTTAAGACTAGGATAGGTTTAGATTTAGACAGATTTAGACAGATTTAGATTAAGACATGTTAAGACTAGGATAGGTTTAGATTTAGACAGATTTAGACAGATTTAGATTAAGACATGTTAAGACTAGGATAGGTTTAGATTTAGACAGATTTAGACAGATTTAGATTAAGACAGGTTAAGACTAGGATAGGTTTAGATTTAGACAGATTTATATTAAGACATGTTAAGACTAGGATAGGTTTAGATTTAGACAGATTTAGACAGGTTTAGATTAAGACATGTTAAGACTAGGATAGGTTTAGATTTAGACAGGTTTAGATTAAGACAGGTTACGACTAGGATAGGTTTAGATTTAGACAGATTTAGACAGATTTAGATTAAGACATGTTAAGACTAGGATAGGTTTAGATTTAGACAGATTTAGACAGATTTAGATTAAGACATGTTAAGACTAGGATAGGTTTAGATTTAGACAGATTTAGACAGATTTAGATTAAGACAGGTTAAGACTAGGATAGGTTTAGATTTAGACAGGTTTAGATTAAGACAGGTTAAGACTAGGATAGGTTTAGATTTAGACAGATTTAGACAGATTTAGATTAAGACATGTTAAGAATAGGATAGGTTTAGATTTAGACAGATTTAGACAGATTTAAATTAAGACATGTTAAGACTAGGATAGGTTTAGATTTAGACAGATTTAGACAGATTTAGATTAAGACAGGTTAAGACTAGGATAGGTTTAGATTTAGACAGATTTAGACAGGTTTAGATTAAGACAGGTTAAGACTAGGATAGGTTTAGATTTAGACAGGTTTAGATTAAGACAGGTTAAGACTAGGATAGGTTTAGATTTAGACAGATTTAGACAGGTTTAGATTAAGACATGTTAAGACTAGGATAGGTTTAGATTTAGACAGATTTAGACAGATTTAGATTAAGACATGATAAGACTAGGATAGGTTTAGATTTAGACAGATTTAGACAGGTTTAGATTAAGACAGGTTAAGACTAGGATAGGTTTAGATTTAGACAGGTTTAGATTAAGACAGGTTAAGACTAGGATAGGTTTAGATTTAGACAGATTTAGACAGGTTTAGATTAAGACATGTTAAGACTAGGATAGGTTTAGATTTAGACAGATTTAGACAGATTTAGATTAAGACAGGTTAAGACTAGGATAGGTTTAGATTTAGACAGATTTAGACAGATTTAGATTAAGACAGGTTAAGACTAGGATAGGTTTAGATTTAGACAGATTTAGACAGGTTTAGATTAAGACAGGTTAAGACTAGGATAGGTTTAGATTTAGACAGGTTTAGATTAAGACAGGTTAAGACTAGGATAGGTTTAGATTTAGACAGATTTAGACAGGTTTAGATTAAGACATGTTAAGACTAGGATAGGTTTAGATTTAGACAGATTTAGACAGATTTAGACAGGTTTAGATTTAGACATGTTAAGACTAGGATAGGTTTAGATTTAGACAGATTTAGACAGGTTTAGATTAAGACATGTTAAGACTAGGATAGGTTTAGATTTAGACAGATTTAGACAGGTTTAGATTAAGACATGATAAGACTAGGATAGGTTTAGATTTAGACAGATTTAGACAGGTTTAGATTAAGACAGGTTAAGACTAGGATAGGTTTAGATTTAGACAGGTTTAGATTAAGACAGGTTAAGACTAGGATAGGTTTAGATTTAGACAGATTTAGACAGATTTAGATTAAGACATGTTAAGACTAGGATAGGTTTAGATTTAGACAGATTTAGACAGATTTAGATTAAGACAGGTTAAGACTAGGATAGGTTTAGATTTAGACAGATTTAGACAGATTTAGATTAAGACATGTTAAGACTAGGATAGGTTTAGATTTAGACAGATTTAGACAGGTTTAGATTAAGACAGGTTAAGACTAGGATAGGTTTAGATTTAGACAGATTTAGACAGGTTTAGATTAAGACATGTTAAGACTAGGATAGGTTTAGATTTAGACAGATTTAGACAGGTTTAGATTAAGACATGTTAAGACTAGGATAGGTTTAGATTTAGACAGATTTAGACAGGTTTAGATTAAGACATGTTAAGACTAGGATAGGTTTAGATTTAGACAGGTTTAGATTAAGACAGGTTAAGACTAGGATAGGTTTAGATTTAGACAGATTTAGACAGATTTAGATTAAGACATGTTAAGACTAGGATAGGTTTAGATTTAGACAGATTTAGACAGATTTAGATTAAGACATGTTAAGACTAGGATAGGTTTAGATTTAGACAGATTTAGACAGATTTAGATTAAGACAGGTTAAGACTAGGATAGGTTTAGATTTAGACAGATTTATATTAAGACATGTTAAGACTAGGATAGGTTTAGATTTAGACAGATTTAGACAGGTTTAGATTAAGACATGTTAAGACTAGGATAGGTTTAGATTTAGACAGGTTTAGATTAAGACAGGTTACGACTAGGATAGGTTTAGATTTAGACAGATTTAGACAGATTTAGATTAAGACATGTTAAGACTAGGATAGGTTTAGATTTAGACAGATTTAGACAGATTTAGATTAAGACATGTTAAGACTAGGATAGGTTTAGATTTAGACAGATTTAGACAGATTTAGATTAAGACAGGTTAAGACTAGGATAGGTTTAGATTTAGACAGGTTTAGATTAAGACAGGTTAAGACTAGGATAGGTTTAGATTTAGACAGATTTAGACAGATTTAGATTAAGACATGTTAAGAATAGGATAGGTTTAGATTTAGACAGATTTAGACAGATTTAAATTAAGACATGTTAAGACTAGGATAGGTTTAGATTTAGACAGATTTAGACAGATTTAGATTAAGACAGGTTAAGACTAGGATAGGTTTAGATTTAGACAGATTTAGACAGGTTTAGATTAAGACAGGTTAAGACTAGGATAGGTTTAGATTTAGACAGGTTTAGATTAAGACAGGTTAAGACTAGGATAGGTTTAGATTTAGACAGATTTAGACAGGTTTAGATTAAGACATGTTAAGACTAGGATAGGTTTAGATTTAGACAGATTTAGACAGATTTAGATTAAGACATGATAAGACTAGGATAGGTTTAGATTTAGACAGATTTAGACAGGTTTAGATTAAGACAGGTTAAGACTAGGATAGGTTTAGATTTAGACAGGTTTAGATTAAGACAGGTTAAGACTAGGATAGGTTTAGATTTAGACAGATTTAGACAGGTTTAGATTAAGACATGTTAAGACTAGGATAGGTTTAGATTTAGACAGATTTAGACAGGTTTAGATTAAGACATGATAAGACTAGGATAGGTTTAGATTTAGACAGATTTAGACAGGTTTAGATTAAGACAGGTTAAGACTAGGATAGGTTTAGATTTAGACAGGTTTAGATTAAGACAGGTTAAGACTAGGATAGGTTTAGATTTAGACAGATTTAGACAGATTTAGATTAAGACATGTTAAGACTAGGATAGGTTTAGATTTAGACAGATTTAGACAGATTTAGATTAAGACAGGTTAAGACTAGGATAGGTTTAGATTTAGACAGATTTAGACAGATTTAGATTAAGACATGTTAAGACTAGGATAGGTTTAGATTTAGACAGATTTAGACAGGTTTAGATTAAGACAGGTTAAGACTAGGATAGGTTTAGATTTAGACAGATTTAGACAGGTTTAGATTAAGACATGTTAAGACTAGGATAGGTTTAGATTTAGACAGATTTAGACAGGTTTAGATTAAGACATGTTAAGACTAGGATAGGTTTAGATTTAGACAGATTTAGACAGGTTTAGATTAAGACATGTTAAGACTAGGATAGGTTTAGATTTAGACAGGTTTAGATTAAGACAGGTTAAGACTAGGATAGGTTTAGATTTAGACAGATTTAGACAGATTTAGATTAAGACATGTTAAGACTAGGATAGGTTTAGATTTAGACAGATTTAGACAGATTTAGATTAAGACATGTTAAGACTAGGATAGGTTTAGATTTAGACAGATTTAGACAGATTTAGATTAAGACAGGTTAAGACTAGGATAGGTTTAGATTTAGACAGATTTAGATTAAGACATGTTAAGACTAGGATAGGTTTAGATTTAGACAGATTTAGACAGGTTTAGATTAAGACATGTTAAGACTAGGATAGGTTTAGATTTAGACAGGTTTAGATTAAGACAGGTTAAGACTAGGATAGGTTTAGATTTAGACAGATTTAGACAGATTTAGATTAAGACATGTTAAGACTAGGATAGGTTTAGATTTAGACAGATTTAGACAGATTTAGATTAAGACATGTTAAGACTAGGATAGGTTTAGATTTAGACAGATTTAGACAGATTTAGATTAAGACAGGTTAAGACTAGGATAGGTTTAGATTTAGACAGATTTAGACAGATTTAGATTAAGACAGGTTAAGACTAGGATAGGTTTAGATTTAGACAGATTTAGACAGGTTTAGATTAAGACAGGTTAAGACTAGGATAGGTTTAGATTTAGACAGATTTAGACAGGTTTAGATTAAGACAGGTTAAGACTAGGATAGGTTTAGATTTAGACAGATTTAGACAGGTTTAGATTAAGACATGTTAAGACTAGGATAGGTTTAGATTTAGACAGATTTAGACAGGTTTACATTAAGACATGTTAAGACTAGGATAGGTTTAGATTTAGACAGATTTAGACAGGTTTAGATTAAGACATGTTAAGACTAGGATAGGTTTAGATTTAGACAGATTTAGACAGGTTTAGATTAAGACATGTTAAGACTAGGATAGGTTTAGATTTAGACAGATTTAGACAGGTTTAGATTAAGACATGTTAAGACTAGGATAGGTTTAGATTTAGACAGGTTTAGATTAAGACAGGTTAAGACTAGGATAGGTTTAGATTTAGACAGATTTAGACAGATTTAGATTAAGACATGTTAAGACTAGGATAGGTTTAGATTTAGACAGATTTAGACAGATTTAGATTAAGACATGTTAAGACTAGGATAGGTTTAGATTTAGACAGATTTAGACAGATTTAGATTAAGACAGGTTAAGACTAGGATAGGTTTAGATTTAGACAGATTTAGATTAAGACATGTTAAGACTAGGATAGGTTTAGATTTAGACAGATTTAGACAGGTTTAGATTAAGACATGTTAAGACTAGGATAGGTTTAGATTTAGACAGGTTTAGATTAAGACAGGTTAAGACTAGGATAGGTTTAGATTTAGACAGATGTAGACAGATTTAGATTAAGACATGTTAAGACTAGGATAGGTTTAGATTTAGACAGATTTAGACAGGTTTAGATTAAGACATGTTAAGACTAGGATAGGTTTAGATTTAGACAGATTTAGACAGATTTAGATTAAGACAGGTTAAGACTAGGATAGGTTTAGATTTAGACAGATTTAGACAGGTTTAGATTAAGACAGGTTAAGACTAGGATAGGTTTAGATTTAGACAGATTTAGACAGGTTTAGATTAAGACATGTTAAGACTAGGATAGGTTTAGATTTAGACAGATTTAGACAGGTTTACATTAAGACATGTTAAGACTAGGATAGGTTTAGATTTAGACAGATTTAGACAGATTTAGACAGGTTTAGATTTAGACATGTTAAGACTAGGATAGGTTTAGATTTAGACAGGTTTAGATTAAGACAGGTTAAGACTAGGATAGGTTTAGATTTAGACAGATTTAGACAGATTTAGATTAAGACATGTTAAGACTAGGATAGGTTTAGATTTAGACAGATTTAGACAGATTTAGATTAAGACATGTTAAGACTAGGATAGGTTTAGATTTAGACAGATTTAGACAGATTTAGATTAAGACAGGTTAAGACTAGGATAGGTTTAGATTTAGACAGATTTAGATTAAGACATGTTAAGACTAGGATAGGTTTAGATTTAGACAGATTTAGACAGGTTTAGATTAAGACATGTTAAGACTAGGATAGGTTTAGATTTAGACAGGTTTAGATTAAGACAGGTTAAGACTAGGATAGGTTTAGATTTAGACAGATTTAGACAGATTTAGATTAAGACATGTTAAGACTAGGATAGGTTTAGATTTAGACAGTTTTAGACAGATTTAGATCAAGACATGTTAAGACTAGGATAGGTTTAGATTTAGACAGATTTAGACAGATTTAGATTAAGACAGGTTAAGACTAGGATAGGTTTAGATTTAGACAGATTTAGACGGATTTAGATTAAGACAGGTTAAGACTAGGATAGGTTTAGATTTAGACAGATTTAGACAGGTTTAGATTAAGACATGTTAAGACTAGGATAGGTTTAGATTTAGACAGATTTAGACAGGTTTACATTAAGACATGTTAAGACTAGGATAGGTTTAGATTTAGACAGATTTAGACAGGTTTAGATTAAGACATGTTAAGACTAGGATAGGTTTAGATTTAGACAGATTTAGACAGGTTTAGATTAAGACATGTTAAGACTAGGATAGGTTTAGATTTAGACAGATTTAGACAGGTTTAGATTAAGACATGTTAAGACTAGGATAGGTTTAGATTTAGACAGGTTTAGATTAAGACAGGTTAAGACTAGGATAGGTTTAGATTTAGACAGATTTAGACAGATTTAGATTAAGACATGTTAAGACTAGGATAGGTTTAGATTTAGACAGATTTAGACAGATTTAGATTAAGACATGTTAAGACTAGGATAGGTTTAGATTTAGACAGATTTAGACAGATTTAGATTAAGACAGGTTAAGACTAGGATAGGTTTAGATTTAGACAGATTTAGATTAAGACATGTTAAGACTAGGATAGGTTTAGATTTAGACAGATTTAGACAGGTTTAGATTAAGACATGTTAAGACTAGGATAGGTTTAGATTTAGACAGGTTTAGATTAAGACAGGTTAAGACTAGGATAGGTTTAGATTTAGACAGATGTAGACAGATTTAGATTAAGACATGTTAAGACTAGGATAGGTTTAGATTTAGACAGATTTAGACAGATTTAGATTAAGACATGTTAAGACTAGGATAGGTTTAGATTTAGACAGATTTAGACAGATTTAGATTAAGACAGGTTAAGACTAGGATAGGTTTAGATTTAGACAGATTTAGACAGATTTAGATTAAGACAGGTTAAGACTAGGATAGGTTTAGATTTAGACAGATTTAGACAGGTTTAGATTTAGACAGATTTAGACAGGTTTAGATTAAGACATGTTAAGACTAGGATAGGTTTAGATTTAGACAGATTTAGACAGGTTTACATTAAGACATGTTAAGACTAGGATAGGTTTAGATTTAGACAGATTTAGACAGATTTAGACAGGTTTAGATTTAGACATGTTAAGACTAGGATAGGTTTAGATTTAGACAGGTTTAGATTAAGACAGGTTAAGACTAGGATAGGTTTAGATTTAGACAGATTTAGACAGATTTAGATTAAGACATGTTAAGACTAGGATAGGTTTAGATTTAGACAGATTTAGACAGATTTAGATTAAGACATGTTAAGACTAGGATAGGTTTAGATTTAGACAGGTTTACATTAAGACAGGTTAAGACTAGGATAGGTTTAGATTTAGACAGATGTAGACAGATTTAGATTAAGACATGTTAAGACTAGGATAGGTTTAGATTTAGACAGATTTAGACAGATTTAGATTAAGACATGTTAAGACTAGGATAGGTTTAGATTTAGACAGATTTAGACAGATTTAGATTAAGACAGGTTAAGACTAGGATAGGTTTAGATTTAGACAGATTTAGACAGATTTAGATTAAGACAGGTTAAGACTAGGATAGGTTTAGATTTAGACAGATTTAGACAGGTTTAGATTAAGACAGGTTAAGACTAGGATAGGTTTAGATTTAGACAGATTTAGACAGGTTTAGATTAAGACATGTTAAGACTAGGATAGGTTTAGATTTAGACAGATTTAGACAGGTTTACATTAAGACATGTTAAGACTAGGATAGGTTTAGATTTAGACAGATTTAGACAGATTTAGACAGGTTTAGATTTAGACATGTTAAGACTAGGATAGGTTTAGATTTAGACAGGTTTAGATTAAGACAGGTTAAGACTAGGATAGGTTTAGATTTAGACAGATTTAGACAGATTTAGATTAAGACATGTTAAGACTAGGATAGGTTTAGATTTAGACAGATTTAGACAGATTTAGATTAAGACATGTTAAGACTAGGATAGGTTTAGATTTAGACAGATTTAGACAGGTATAGATTAAGACTTGTTAAGACTAGGATAGGTTTAGATTTAGACAGATTTAGACAGGTTTACATTAAGACATGTTAAGACTAGGATAGGTTTAGATTTAGACAGATTTAGACAGATTTAGACAGGTTTAGATTTAGACATGTTAAGACTAGGATAGGTTTAGATTTAGACAGGTTTAGATTAAGACAGGTTAAGACTAGGATAGGTTTAGATTTAGACAGATTTAGACAGATTTAGATTAAGACATGTTAAGACTAGGATAGGTTTAGATTTAGACAGATTTAGACAGATTTAGATTAAGACATGTTAAGACTAGGATAGGTTTAGATTTAGACAGGTTTAGATTAAGACAGGTTAAGACTAGGATAGGTTTAGATTTAGACAGATGTAGACAGATTTAGATTAAGACATGTTAAGACTAGGATAGGTTTAGATTTAGACAGATTTAGACAGATTTAGATTAAGACATGTTAAGACTAGGATAGGTTTAGATTTAGACAGATTTAGACAGATTTAGATTAAGACAGGTTAAGACTAGGATAGGTTTAGATTTAGACAGATTTAGACAGATTTAGATTAAGACAGGTTAAGACTAGGATAGGTTTAGATTTAGACAGATTTAGACAGGTTTAGATTAAGACAGGTTAAGACTAGGATAGGTTTAGATTTAGACAGATTTAGACAGGTTTAGATTAAGACATGTTAAGACTAGGATAGGTTTAGATTTAGACAGATTTAGACAGGTTTACATTAAGACATGTTAAGACTAGGATAGGTTTAGATTTAGACAGATTTAGACAGATTTAGACAGGTTTAGATTTAGACATGTTAAGACTAGGATAGGTTTAGATTTAGACAGGTTTAGATTAAGACAGGTTAAGACTAGGATAGGTTTAGATTTAGACAGATTTAGACAGATTTAGATTAAGACATGTTAAGACTAGGATAGGTTTAGATTTAGACAGATTTAGACAGATTTAGATTAAGACATGTTAAGACTAGGATAGGTTTAGATTTAGACAGATTTAGACAGGTATAGATTAAGACTTGTTAAGACTAGGATAGGTTTAGATTTAGACAGATTTAGACAGGTTTAGATTAAGACATGTTAAGAGTAGGATAGGTTTAGATTTAGACAGATTTAGACAGGTTTAGATTAAGACATGTTAAGACTAGGATAGGTTTAGATTTAGACAGATTTAGACAGATTTAGACAGGTTTAGATTAAGACATGTTAAGACTAGGATAGGTTTAGATTTAGACAGATTTAGACAGGTTTAGATTAAGACATGTTAAGACTAGGATAGGTTTAGATTTAGACAGATTTAGACAGGTTTAGATTAAGACATGTTAAGACTAGGATAGGTTTAGATTTAGACAGATTTAGACAGATTTAGATTAAGACAGGTTAAGACTAGGATAGGTTTAGATTTAGACAGATTTAGACAGATTTATATTAAGACAGGTTAAGACTAGGATAGGTTTAGATTTAGACAGATTTAGACAGGTTTAGATTAAGACAGGTTAAGACTAGGATAGGTTTAGATTTAGACAGATTTAGACAGGTTTAGATTAAGACATGTTAAGACTAGGATAGGTTTAGATTTAGACAGATTTAGACAGGTTTAGATTAAGACTTGTTAAGACTAGGATAGGTTTAGATTTAGACAGATTTAGACAGGTTTAGATTAAGACAGGTTAAGACTAGGATAGGTTTAGATTTAGACAGATTTAGACAGATTTATATTAAGACAGGTTAAGACTAGGATAGGTTTAGATTTAGACAGATTTAGACAGGTTTAGATTAAGACAGGTTAAGACTAGGATAGGTTTAGATTTAGACAGATTTAGACAGGTTTAGATTAAGACATGTTAAGACTAGGATAGGTTTAGATTTAGACAGATTTAGACAGGTTTACATTAAGACATGTTAAGACTAGGATAGGTTTAGATTTAGACAGATTTAGACAGGTTTAGATTAAGACATGTTAAGACTAGGATAGGTTTAGATTTAGACAGATTTAGACAGGTTTAGATTAAGACATGTTAAGACTAGGATAGGATTAGATTTAGACAGATTTAGACAGGTTTAGATTAAGACAGGTTAAGACTAGGATAGGTTTAGATTTAGACAGATTTAGACAGATTTAGATTAAGACATGTTAAGACTAGGATAGGTTTAGATTTAGACAGATTTAGACAGATTTAGATTAAGACATGTTAAGACTAGGATAGGTTTAGATTTAGACAGATTTAGACAGGTTTAGATTAAGACATGTTAAGACTAGGATAGGTTTAGATTTAGACAGGTTTAGATTAAGACAGGTTAAGACTAGGATAGGTTTAGATTTAGACAGATTTAGACAGATTTAGATTAAGACATGTTAAGACTAGGATAGGTTTAGATTTAGACAGATTTAGACAGGTTTAGATTAAGACATGTTAAGACTAGGATAGGTTTAGATTTAGACAGATTTAGACAGGTTTAGATTAAGACATGTTAAGACTAGGATAGGTTTAGATTTAGACAGGTTTAGATTAAGACAGGTTAAGACTACGATCGGTTTAGATTTAGACAGATTTAGACAGATTTAGATTAAGACATGTTAAGACTAGGATAGGTTTAGATTTAGACAGATTTAGACAGATTTAGACAGGTTTAGATTAAGACATGTTAAGACTAGGATAGGTTTAGATTTAGACAGATTTAGACAGGTTTAGATTAAGACATGTTAAGACTAGGATAGGTTTAGATTTAGACAGATTTAGACAGGTTTAGATTAAGACATGTTAAGACTAGGATAGGTTTAGATTTAGACAGATTTAGACAGGTTTAGATTAAGACATGTTAAGACTAGGATAGGTTTAGATTTAGACAGATTTAGACAGGTTTAGATTAAGACAGGTTAAGACTAGGATAGGTTTAGATTTAGACAGATTTAGACAGGTTTAGATTAAGACATGTTAAGACTAGGATAGGTTTAGATTTAGACAGGTTTAGATTAAGACAGGTTAAGACTAGGATAGGTTTAG
The DNA here is from genome assembly GCA_037951165.1 of Lophius americanus. Lineage (NCBI taxonomy): Eukaryota > Metazoa > Chordata > Actinopteri > Lophiiformes > Lophiidae > Lophius > Lophius americanus. The sequence continues at coordinate 34,453 of JBBDHG010000596.1, forward strand.
ATTTAGACAGATTTAGACAGATTTAGATTAAGACATGTTAAGACTAGGATAGGTTTAGATTTAGACAGATTTAGACAGATTTAGATTAAGACAGGTTAAGACTAGGATAGGTTTAGATTTAGACAGATTTAGACAGGTTTAGATTAAGACATGTTAAGACTAGGATAGGTTTAGATTTAGACAGATTTAGACAGGTTTACATTAAGACATGTTAAGACTAGGATAGGTTTAGATTTAGACAGATTTAGACAGATTTAGACAGGTTTAGATTTAGACATGTTAAGACTAGGATAGGTTTAGATTTAGACAGGTTTAGATTAAGACAGGTTAAGACTAGGATAGGTTTAGATTTAGACAGATTTAGATTAAGACATGTTAAGACTAGGATAGGTTTAGATTTAGACAGATTTAGACAGATTTAGATTAAGACATGTTAAGACTAGGATAGGTTTAGATTTAGACAGATTTAGACAGGTATAGATTAAGACTTGTTAAGACTAGGATAGGTTTAGATTTAGACAGATTTAGACAGGTTTAGATTAAGACATGTTAAGAGTAGGATAGGTTTAGATTTAGACAGATTTAGACAGGTTTAGATTAAGACATGTTAAGACTAGGATAGGTTTAGATTTAGACAGATTTAGACAGATTTAGACAGGTTTAGATTAAGACATGTTAAGACTAGGATAGGTTTAGATTTAGACAGATTTAGACAGGTTTAGATTAAGACATGTTAAGACTAGGATAGGTTTAGATTTAGACAGATTTAGACAGGTTTAGATTAAGACATGTTAAGACTAGGATAGGTTTAGATTTAGACAGGTTTAGATTAAGACAGGTTAAGACTAGGATAGGTTTAGATTTAGACAGATTTAGACAGATTTAGATTAAGACATGTTAAGACTAGGATAGGTTTAGATTTAGACAGATTTAGACAGGTTTAGATTAAGACATGTTAAGACTAGGATAGGTTTAGATTTAGACAGATTTAGACAGGTTTAGATTAAGACATGTTAAGACTAGGATAGGTTTAGATTTAGACAGGTTTAGATTAAGACAGGTTAAGACTACGATCGGTTTAGATTTAGACAGATTTAGACAGATTTAGATTAAGACATGTTAAGACTAGGATAGGTTTAGATTTAGACAGATTTAGACAGATTTAGACAGGTTTAGATTAAGACATGTTAAGACTAGGATAGGTTTAGATTTAGACAGATTTAGACAGGTTTAGATTAAGACATGTTAAGACTAGGATAGGTTTAGATTTAGACAGATTTAGACAGGTTTAGATTAAGACATGTTAAGACTAGGATAGGTTTAGATTTAGACAGATTTAGACAGGTTTAGATTAAGACATGTTAAGACTAGGATAGGTTTAGATTTAGACAGATTTAGACAGGTTTAGATTAAGACAGGTTAAGACTAGGATAGGTTTAGATTTAGACAGATTTAGACAGGTTTAGATTAAGACATGTTAAGACTAGGATAGGTTTAGATTTAGACAGGTTTAGATTAAGACAGGTTAAGACTAGGATAGGTTTAGATTTAGACAGATTTAGACAGATTTAGATTAAGACATGTTAAGACTAGGATAGGTTTAGATTTAGACAGATTTAGACAGATTTAGATTAAGACAGGTTAAGACTAGGATAGGTTTAGATTTAGACAGATTTAGACAGGTTTAGATTAAGACATGTTAAGACTAGGATAGGTTTAGATTTAGACAGATTTAGACAGGTTTACATTAAGACATGTTAAGACTAGGATAGGTTTAGATTTAGACAGATTTAGACAGATTTAGACAGGTTTAGATTTAGACATGTTAAGACTAGGATAGGTTTAGATTTAGACAGGTTTAGATTAAGACAGGTTAAGACTAGGATAGGTTTAGATTTAGACAGATTTAGATTAAGACATGTTAAGACTAGGATAGGTTTAGATTTAGACAGATTTAGACAGATTTAGATTAAGACATGTTAAGACTAGGATAGGTTTAGATTTAGACAGATTTAGACAGGTATAGATTAAGACTTGTTAAGACTAGGATAGGTTTAGATTTAGACAGATTTAGACAGGTTTAGATTAAGACATGTTAAGAGTAGGATAGGTTTAGATTTAGACAGATTTAGACAGGTTTAGATTAAGACATGTTAAGACTAGGATAGGTTTAGATTTAGACAGATTTAGACAGATTTAGACAGGTTTAGATTAAGACATGTTAAGACTAGGATAGGTTTAGATTTAGACAGATTTAGACAGGTTTAGATTAAGACATGTTAAGACTAGGATAGGTTTAGATTTAGACAGATTTAGACAGGTTTAGATTAAGACATGTTAAGACTAGGATAGGTTTAGATTTAGACAGATTTAGACAGATTTAGATTAAGACATGTTAAGACTAGGATAGGTTTAGATTTAGACAGATTTAGACAGGTTTAGATTAAGACATGTTAAGACTAGGATAGGTTTAGATTTAGACAGATTTAGACAGGTTTAGATTAAGACTTGTTAAGACTAGGATAGGTTTAGATTTAGACAGATTTAGACAGGTTTAGATTAAGACAGGTTAAGACTAGGATAGGTTTAGATTTAGACAGATTTAGACAGATTTATATTAAGACAGGTTAAGACTAGGATAGGTTTAGATTTAGACAGATTTAGACAGGTTTAGATTAAGACAGGTTAAGACTAGGATAGGTTTAGATTTAGACAGATTTAGACAGGTTTAGATTAAGACATGTTAAGACTAGGATAGGTTTAGATTTAGACAGATTTAGACAGGTTTACATTAAGACATGTTAAGACTAGGATAGGTTTAGATTTAGACAGATTTAGACAGGTTTAGATTAAGACATGTTAAGACTAGGATAGGTTTAGATTTAGACAGATTTAGACAGGTTTAGATTAAGACATGTTAAGACTAGGATAGGATTAGATTTAGACAGATTTAGACAGGTTTAGATTAAGACAGGTTAAGACTAGGATAGGTTTAGATTTAGACAGATTTAGACAGGTTTAGATTAAGACATGTTAAGACTAGGATAGGTTTAGATTTAGACAGATTTAGACAGGTTTACAATAAGACATGTTAAGACTAGGATAGGTTTAGATTTAGACAGATTTAGACAGATTTAGACAGGTTTAGATTTAGACATGTTAAGACTAGGATAGGTTTAGATTTAGACAGGTTTAGATTAAGACAGGTTAAGACTAGGATAGGTTTAGATTTAGACAGATTTAGACAGATTTAGATTAAGACATGTTAAGACTAGGATAGGTTTAGATTTAGACAGATTTAGACAGATTTAGATTAAGACATGTTAAGACTAGGATAGGTTTAGATTTAGACAGATTTAGACAGGTATAGATTAAGACTTGTTAAGACTAGGATAGGTTTAGATTTAGACAGATTTAGACAGGTTTAGATTAAGACATGTTAAGAGTAGGATAGGTTTAGATTTAGACAGATTTAGACAGGTTTAGATTAAGACATGTTAAGACTAGGATAGGTTTAGATTTAGACAGATTTAGACAGATTTAGACAGGTTTAGATTAAGACATGTTAAGACTAGGATAGGTTTAGATTTAGACAGATTTAGACAGGTTTAGATTAAGACATGTTAAGACTAGGATAGGTTTAGATTTAGACAGATTTAGACAGGTTTAGATTAAGACATGTTAAGACTAGGATAGGTTTAGATTTAGACAGATTTAGACAGAATTAGATTAAGACATGTTAAGACTAGGATAGGTTTAGATTTAGACAGATTTAGACAGGTTTAGATTAAGACATGTTAAGACTAGGATAGGTTTAGATTTAGACAGATTTAGACAGGTTTAGATTAAGACTTGTTAAGACTAGGATAGGTTTAGATTTAGACAGATTTAGACAGGTTTAGATTAAGACAGGTTAAGACTAGGATAGGTTTAGATTTAGACAGATTTAGACAGATTTATATTAAGACAGGTTAAGACTAGGATAGGTTTAGATTTAGACAGATTTAGACAGGTTTACATTAAGACATGTTAAGACTAGGATAGGTTTAGATTTAGACAGATTTAGACAGATTTAGACAGGTTTAGATTTAGACATGTTAAGACTAGGATAGGTTTAGATTTAGACAGGTTTAGATTAAGACAGGTTAAGACTAGGATAGGTTTAGATTTAGACAGATTTAGATTAAGACATGTTAAGACTAGGATAGGTTTAGATTTAGACAGATTTAGACAGATTTAGATTAAGACATGTTAAGACTAGGATAGGTTTAGATTTAGACAGATTTAGACAGGTATAGATTAAGACTTGTTAAGACTAGGATAGGTTTAGATTTAGACAGATTTAGACAGGTTTAGATTAAGACATGTTAAGAGTAGGATAGGTTTAGATTTAGACAGATTTAGACAGGTTTAGATTAAGACATGTTAAGACTAGGATAGGTTTAGATTTAGACAGATTTAGACAGATTTAGACAGGTTTAGATTAAGACATGTTAAGACTAGGATAGGTTTAGATTTAGACAGATTTAGACAGGTTTAGATTAAGACATGTTAAGACTAGGATAGGTTTAGATTTAGACAGATTTAGACAGGTTTAGATTAAGACATGTTAAGACTAGGATAGGTTTAGATTTAGACAGATTTAGACAGATTTAGATTAAGACATGTTAAGACTAGGATAGGTTTAGATTTAGACAGATTTAGACAGGTTTAGATTAAGACATGTTAAGACTAGGATAGGTTTAGATTTAGACAGATTTAGACAGGTTTAGATTAAGACTTGTTAAGACTAGGATAGGTTTAGATTTAGACAGATTTAGACAGGTTTAGATTAAGACAGGTTAAGACTAGGATAGGTTTAGATTTAGACAGATTTAGACAGATTTATATTAAGACAGGTTAAGACTAGGATAGGTTTAGATTTAGACAGATTTAGACAGGTTTAGATTAAGACAGGTTAAGACTAGGATAGGTTTAGATTTAGACAGATTTAGACAGGTTTAGATTAAGACATGTTAAGACTAGGATAGGTTTAGATTTAGACAGATTTAGACAGGTTTAGATTAAGACATGTTAAGACTAGGATAGGTTTAGATTTAGACAGATTTAGACAGATTTAGATTAAGACATGTTAAGACTAGGATAGGTTTAGATTTAGACAGATTTAGACAGGTTTAGATTAAGACATGTTAAGACTAGGATAGGTTTAGATTTAGACAGATTTAGACAGGTTTAGATTAAGACTTGTTAAGACTAGGATAGGTTTAGATTTAGACAGATTTAGACAGGTTTAGATTAAGACAGGTTAAGACTAGGATAGGTTTAGATTTAGACAGATTTAGACAGATTTATATTAAGACAGGTTAAGACTAGGATAGGTTTAGATTTAGACAGATTTAGACAGGTTTAGATTAAGACAGGTTAAGACTAGGATAGGTTTAGATTTAGACAGATTTAGACAGGTTTAGATTAAGACATGTTAAGACTAGGATAGGTTTAGATTTAGACAGATTTAGACAGGTTTACATTAAGACATGTTAAGACTAGGATAGGTTTAGATTTAGACAGATTTAGACAGGTTTAGATTAAGACATGTTAAGACTAGGATAGGTTTAGATTTAGACAGATTTAGACAGGTTTAGATTAAGACATGTTAAGACTAGGATAGGATTAGATTTAGACAGATTTAGACAGGTTTAGATTAAGACAGGTTAAGACTAGGATAGGTTTAGATTTAGACAGATTTAGACAGATTTAGATTAAGACATGTTAAGACTAGGATAGGTTTAGATTTAGACAGATTTAGACAGATTTAGATTAAGACATGTTAAGACTAGGATAGGTTTAGATTTAGACAGATTTAGACAGGTTTAGATTAAGACATGTTAAGACTAGGATAGGTTTAGATTTAGACAGGTTTAGATTAAGACAGGTTAAGACTAGGATAGGTTTAGATTTAGACAGATTTAGACAGATTTAGATTAAGACATGTTAAGACTAGGATAGGTTTAGATTTAGACAGATTTAGACAGGTTTAGATTAAGACATGTTAAGACTAGGATAGGTTTAGATTTAGACAGATTTAGACAGGTTTAGATTAAGACATGTTAAGACTAGGATAGGTTTAGATTTAGACAGGTTTAGATTAAGACAGGTTAAGACTACGATCGGTTTAGATTTAGACAGATTTAGACAGATTTAGATTAAGACATGTTAAGACTAGGATAGGTTTAGATTTAGACAGATTTAGACAGATTTAGACAGGTTTAGATTAAGACATGTTAAGACTAGGATAGGTTTAGATTTAGACAGATTTAGACAGGTTTAGATTAAGACATGTTAAGACTAGGATAGGTTTAGATTTAGACAGATTTAGACAGGTTTAGATTAAGACATGTTAAGACTAGGATAGGTTTAGATTTAGACAGATTTAGACAGGTTTAGATTAAGACATGTTAAGACTAGGATAGGTTTAGATTTAGACAGATTTAGACAGGTTTAGATTAAGACAGGTTAAGACTAGGATAGGTTTAGATTTAGACAGATTTAGACAGGTTTAGATTAAGACATGTTAAGACTAGGATAGGTTTAGATTTAGACAGGTTTAGATTAAGACAGGTTAAGACTAGGATAGGTTTAGATTTAGACAGATTTAGACAGGTTTAGATTAAGACATGTTAAGACTAGGATAGGTTTAGATTTAGACAAATTTAGACAGATTTAGACAGGTTTAGATTTAGACATGTTAAGACTAGGATAGGTTTAGATTTAGACAGATTTAGACAGGTTTAGATTAAGACATGTTAAGACTAGGATAGGTTTAGATTTAGACAGATTTAGACAGGTTTAGATTAAGACATGTTAAGACTAGGATAGGTTTAGATTTAGACAGATTTAGACAGGTTTAGATTAAGACAGGTTAAGACTAGGATAGGTTTAGATTTAGACAGGTTTAGATTAAGACAGGTTAAGACTAGGATAGGTTTAGATTTAGACAGATTTAGACAGGTTTAGATTAAGACAGGTTAAGACTAGGATAGGTTTAGATTTAGACAGATTTAGACAGATTTATATTAAGACAGGTTAAGACTAGGATAGGTTTAGATTTAGACAGATTTAGACAGGTTTAGATTAAGACAGGTTAAGACTAGGATAGGTTTAGATTTAGACAGATTTAGACAGGTTTAGATTAAGACATGTTAAGACTAGGATAGGTTTAGATTTAGACAGATTTAGACAGGTTTAGATTAAGACATGTTAAGACTAGGATAGGTTTAGATTTAGACAGATTTAGACAGGTTTAGATTAAGACATGTTAAGACTAGGATAGGTTTAGATTTAGACAGATTTAGACAGGTTTAGATTAAGACATGTTAAGACTAGGATAGGTTTAGATTTAGACAGATTTAGACAGGTTTAGATTAAGACATGTTAAGACTAGGATAGGTTTAGATTTAGACAGATTTAGACAGTTTAGATTAAGACATGTTAAGACTAGGATAGGTTTAGATTTAGACAGATTTAGACAGATTTAGATTAAGACAGGTTAAGACTAGGATAGGTTTAGATTTAGACAGATTTAGACAGGTTTAGATTAAGACATGTTAAGACTAGGATAGGTTTAGATTTAGACAGATTTAGACAGGTTTAGATTAAGACATGTTAAGACTAGGATAGGTTTAGATTTAGACAGATTTAGACAGGTTTAGATTAAGACATGTTAAGACTAGGATAGGTTTAGATTTAGACAGATTTAGACAGGTTTAGATTAAGACATGTTAAGACTAGGATAGGTTTAGATTTAGACAGATTTAGACAGGTTTAGATTAAGACATGTTAAGACTAGGATAGGTTTAGATTTAGACAGATTTAGACAGGTTTAGATTAAGACAGGTTAAGACTAGGATAGGTTTAGATTTAGACAGATTTAGACAGATTTAGATTAAGACATGTTAAGACTAGGATAGGTTTAGATTTAGACAGATTTAGACAGATTTAGATTAAGACATGTTAAGACTAGGATAGGTTTAGATTTAGACAGATTTAGACAGGTTTAGATTAAGACTTGTTAAGACTAGGATAGGTTTAGATTTAGACAGATTTAGACAGGTTTAGATTAAGACATGTTAAGACTAGGATAGGTTTAGATTTAGACAGGTTTAGATTAAGACAGGTTAAGACTAGGATAGGTTTAGATTTAGACAGATTTAGACAGATTTAGATTAAGACATGTTAAGACTAGGATAGGTTTAGATTTAGACAGATTTAGATTAAGACATGTTAAGACTAGGATAGGTTTAGATTTAGACAGGTTTAGATTAAGACAGGTTAAGACTAGGATAGGTTTAGATTTAGACAGATTTAGACAGATTTAGATTAAGACATGTTAAGACTAGGATAGGTTTAGATTTAGACAGATTTAGACAGGTTTAGATTAAGACATGTTAAGACTAGGATAGGTTTAGATTTAGACAGATTTAGACAGGTTTAGATTAAGACATGTTAAGACTAGGATAGGTTTAGATTTAGACAGGTTTAGATTAAGACAGGTTAAGACTACGATCGGTTTAGATTTAGACAGATTTAGACAGATTTAGATTAAGACATGTTAAGACTAGGATAGGTTTAGATTTAGACAGATTTAGACAGATTTAGACAGGTTTAGATTAAGACATGTTAAGACTAGGATAGGTTTAGATTTAGACAGATTTAGACAGGTTTAGATTAAGACATGTTAAGACTAGGATAGGTTTAGATTTAGACAGATTTAGACAGGTTTAGATTAAGACATGTTAAGACTAGGATAGGTTTAGATTTAGACAGATTTAGACAGGTTTAGATTAAGACATGTTAAGACTAGGATAGGTTTAGATTTAGACAGATTTAGACAGGTTTAGATTAAGACAGGTTAAGACTAGGATAGGTTTAGATTTAGACAGATTTAGACAGGTTTAGATTAAGACATGTTAAGACTAGGATAGGTTTAGATTTAGACAGGTTTAGATTAAGACAGGTTAAGACTAGGATAGGTTTAGATTTAGACAGATTTAGACAGGTTTAGATTAAGACATGTTAAGACTAGGATAGGTTTAGATTTAGACAAATTTAGACAGATTTAGACAGGTTTAGATTTAGACATGTTAAGACTAGGATAGGTTTAGATTTAGACAGATTTAGACAGGTTTAGATTAAGACATGTTAAGACTAGGATAGGTTTAGATTTAGACAGATTTAGACAGGTTTAGATTAAGACATGTTAAGACTAGGATAGGTTTAGATTTAGACAGATTTAGACAGGTTTAGATTAAGACAGGTTAAGACTAGGATAGGTTTAGATTTAGACAGGTTTAGATTAAGACAGGTTAAGACTAGGATAGGTTTAGATTTAGACAGATTTAGACAGATTTAGATTAAGACATGTTAAGACTAGGATAGGTTTAGACTTAGACAGATTTAGACATATTTAGATTAAGACAGGTTAAGACTAGGATAGGTTTAGATTTAGACAGATTTAGACAGATTTAGATTAAGACAGGTTAAGACTAGGATAGGTTTAGATTTAGACAGATTTAGACAGGTTTAGATTAAGACAGGTTAAGACTAGGATAGGTTTAGATTTAGACAGATTTAGACAGGTTTAGATTAAGACATGTTAAGACTAGGATAGGTTTAGATTTAGACAGATTTAGACAGGTTTAGATTAAGACATGTTAAGACTAGGATAGGTTTAGATTTAGACAGATTTAGACTGGTTTAGATTAAGACATGTTAAGACTAGGATAGGTTTAGATTTAGACAGGTTTAGATTAAGACAGGTTAAGACTAGGATAGGTTTAGATTTAGACAGATTTAGACAGATTTAGATTAAGACATGTTAAGACTAGGATAGGTTTAGATTTAGACAGATTTAGACAGATTTAGATTAAGACATGTTAAGACTAGGATATGTTTAGATTTAGACAGATTTAGACAGATTTAGATTAAGACAGGTTAAGACTAGGATAGGTTTAGATTTAGACAGATTTAGATTAAGACATGTTAAGACTAGGATAGGTTTAGATTTAGACAGATTTAGACAGGTTTAGATTAAGACATGTTAAGACTAGGATAGGTTTAGATTTAGACAGGTTTAGATTAAGACAGGTTAAGACTAGGATAGGTTTAGATTTAGACAGATTTAGACAGATTTAGATTAAGACATGTTAAGACTAGGATAGGTTTAGATTTAGACAGATTTAGACAGATTTAGATTAAGACATGTTAAGACTAGGATAGGTTTAGATTTAGACAGATTTAGACAGATTTAGATTAAGACAGGTTAAGACTAGGATAGGTTTAGATTTAGACAGATTTAGACAGATTTAGATTAAGACAGGTTAAGACTAGGATAGGTTTAGATTTAGACAGATTTAGACAGGTTTAGATTAAGACAGGTTAAGACTAGGATAGGTTTAGATTTAGACAGATTTAGACAGGTTTAGATTAAGACATGTTAAGACTAGGATAGGTTTAGATTTAGACAGATTTAGACAGGTTTACATTAAGACATGTTAAGACTAGGATAGGTTTAGATTTAGACAGATTTAGACAGTTTTAGATTAAGAAATGTTAAGACTAGGATAGGTTTAGATTTAGACAGATTTAGACAGGTTTAGATTAAGACATGTTAAGACTAGGATAGGTTTAGATTTAGACAGATTTAGACAGGTTTAGATTAAGACAGGTTAAGACTAGGATAGGTTTAGATTTAGACAGATTTAGACAGGTTTAGATTAAGACATGTTAAGACTAGGATAGGTTAAGATTTAGACAGATTTAGACAGGTTTAGTTTAAGACATGTTAAGACTAGGATAGGTTTAGATTTCGACAGATTTCGACAGGTTTAGATTAAGACAGGTTAAGACTAGGATAGGTTTAGATTTAGACAGATTTAGACAGGTTTAGATTAAGACATGTTAAGACTAGGATAGGTTTAGATTTAGACAGATTTAGACAGGTTTAGATTATGACAGGTTAAGACTAGGATGGGTTTAGATTTAGACAGATTTAGACAGGTTAAGATTAAGACATGTTAAGACTAGGATAGGTTTAGATTTAGACAGATTTAGACAGGTTTAGATTAAGACATGTTAAGACTAGGATAGGTTTAGATTTAGATAGATTTAGACAGGTTTAGATTAAGACATGTTAAGACTAGGATAGGTTTAGATTTGAACAGATTTAGACAGGTTTAGATTAAGACATGTTAAGACTAGGATAGGTTTAGATTTAGACAGATTTAGACAGATTTAGACAGGTTTAGATTAAGACATGTTAAGACTAGGATAGGTTTAGATTTAGACAGATTTAGACAGATTTAGATTAAGACATGTTAAGACTAGGATAGGTTTAGATTTAGACAGATTTAGACAGGTTTAGATTAAGACATGTTAAGACTACGATAGGTTTAGATTTAGACAGATTTAGACAGGTTTAGATTAAGACATGTTAAGACTAGGATAGGTTTAGATTTAGACAGGTTTAGATTAAGACAGGTTAAGACTAGGATAGGTTTAGATTTAGACAGGTTTAGATTAAGACATGTTAAGACTAGGATAGGTTTAGATTTAGACAGATTTAGACAGATTTAGATTAAGACATGTTAAGACTAGGATAGGTTTAGATTTAGACAGATTTAGACAGATTTAGATTAAGACAGGTTAAGAATAGGATAGGTTTAGATTTAGACAGATTTAGACAGATTTAGATTAAGACAGGTTAAGACTAGGATAGGTTTAGATTTAGACAGATTTAGACAGGTTTAGATTAAGACAGGTTAAGACTACGATAGGTTTAGATTTAGACAGATTTAGACAGGTTTAGATTAAGACATGTTAAGACTAGGATAGGTTTAGATTTAGACAGATTTAGACAGGTTTAGATTAAGACATGTTAAGACTAGGATAGGTTTAGATTTAGACAGATTTAGACAGGTTTAGATTAAGACATGTTAAGACTAGGATAGGTTTAGATTTAGACAGATTTAGACAGGTTTAGATTAAGACATGTTAAGACTAGGATAGGTTTAGATTTAGACAGATTTAGACAGGTTTAGATTAAGACAGGTTAAGACTAGGATAGGTTTAGATTTAGACAGATTTAGACAGGTTTAGATTAAGACATGTTAAGACTAGGATAGGTTAAGATTTAGACAGATTTAGACAGGTTTAGTTTAAGACATGTTAAGACTAGGATAGGTTTAGATTTCGACAGATTTCGACAGGTTTAGATTAAGACAGGTTAAGACTAGGATAGGTTTAGATTTAGACAGATTTAGACAGGTTTAGATTAAGACATGTTAAGACTAGGATAGGTTTAGATTTAGACAGATTTAGACAGGTTTAGATTATGACAGGTTAAGACTAGGATGGGTTTAGATTTAGACAGATTTAGACAGGTTAAGATTAAGACATGTTAAGACTAGGATAGGTTTAGATTTAGACAGATTTAGACAGGTTTAGATTAAGACATGTTAAGACTAGGATAGGTTTAGATTTAGATAGATTTAGACAGGTTTAGATTAAGACATGTTAAGACTAGGATAGGTTTAGATTTAAACAGATTTAGACAGATTTAGACAGGTTTAGATTAAGACATGTTAAGACTAGGATAGGTTTAGATTTAGACAGATTTAGACAGGTTTAGATTAAGACATGTTAAGACTAGGATAGGTTTAGATTTAGACAGATTTAGAAAGGTTTAGATTAAGACATGTTAAGACTAGGATAGGTATAGATTTAGACAGATTTAGACAGGTTTAGATTAAGACATGTTAAGACTAGGATAGGTTTAGATTTAGACAGATTTAGACAGGTTTAGATTAAGACAGGTTAAGACTAGGATAGGTTTAGATTTAGACAGATTTAGACAGATTTAGATTAAGACATGTTAAGACTAGGATAGGTTTAGATTTAGACAGATTTAGACAGGTTTAGATTAAGACATGTTAAGACTAGGATAGGTTTAGATTTAGACAGATTTAGACAGGTTTAGATTAAGACAGGTTAAGACTAGGATAGGTTTAGATTTAGACAGATTTAGACAGGTTTAGATTAAGACATGTTAAGACTAGGATAGGTTAAGATTTAGACAGATTTAGACAGGTTTAGATTAAGACATGTTAAGACTAGGATAGGTTTAGATTTAGACAGATTTAGACAGATTTAGATTAAGACATGTTAAGATTAGGATAGGTTTAGATTTAGACAGATTTAGACAGGTTTAGATTAAGACATGTTAAGACTACGATAGGTTTAGATTTAGACAGATTTAGACAGGTTTAGATTAAGACATGTTAAGACTAGGATAGGTTTAGATTTAGACAGATTTAGACAGGTTTAGATTAAGACATGTTAAGACTAGGATAGGTTTAGATTTAGACAGATTTAGACAGGTTTAGATTAAGACAGGTTAAGACTAGGATAGGTTTAGATTTAGACAGATTTAGACAGGTTTAGATTAAGACATGTTAAGACTAGGATAGGTTAAGATTTAGACAGATTTAGACAGGTTTAGATTAAGACATGTTAAGACTAGGATAGGTTTAGATTTAGACAGGTTTAGATTAAGACAGGTTAAGACTAGGATAGGTTTAGATTTAGACAGGTTTAGATTAAGACATGTTAAGACTAGGATAGGTTTAGATTTAGACAGATTTAGACAGGTTTAGATTAAGACATGTTAAGACTAGGATAGGTTTAGATTTAGACAGATTTAGACAGATTTAGATTAAGACATGTTAAGACTAGGATAGGTTTAGATTTAGACAGATTTAGACAGGTTTAGATTAAGACATGTTAAGACTACGATAGGTTTAGATTTAGACAGATTTAGACAGGTTTAGATTAAGACATGTTAAGACTAGGATAGGTTTAGATTTAGACAGGTTTAGATTAAGACAGGTTAAGACTAGGATAGGTTTAGATTTAGACAGGTTTAGATTAAGACATGTTAAGACTAGGATAGGTTTAGATTTAGACAGATTTAGACAGATTTAGATTAAGACATGTTAAGACTAGGATAGGTTTAGATTTAGACAGATTTAGACAGATTTAGATTAAGACAGGTTAAGACTAGGATAGGTTTAGATTTAGACAGATTTAGACAGATTTAGATTAAGACAGGTTAAGACTAGGATAGGTTTAGATTTAGACAGATTTAGACAGGTTTAGATTAAGACAGGTTAAGACTACGATAGGTTTAGATTTAGACAGATTTAGACAGGTTTAGATTAAGACATGTTAAGACTAGGATAGGTTTAGATTTAGACAGATTTAGACAGGTTTAGATTAAGACATGTTAAGACTAGGATAGGTTTAGATTTAGACAGATTTAGACAGGTTTAGATTAAGACATGTTAAGACTAGGATAGGTTTAGATTTAGACAGATTTAGACAGGTTTAGATTATGACAGGTTAAGACTAGGATGGGTTTAGATTTAGACAGATTTAGACAGGTTAAGATTAAGACATGTTAAGACTAGGATAGGTTTAGATTTAGACAGATTTAGACAGGTTTAGATTAAGACATGTTAAGACTAGGATAGGTTTAGATTTAGATAGATTTAGACAGGTTTAGATTAAGACATGTTAAGACTAGGATAGGTTTAGATTTAAACAGATTTAGACAGATTTAGACAGGTTTAGATTAAGACATGTTAAGACTAGGATAGGTTTAGATTTAGACAGATTTAGACAGGTTTAGATCAAGACATGTTAAGACTAGGATAGGTTTAGATTTAGACAGATTTAGACAGGTTTAGATTAAGACAGGTTAAGACTACGATAGGTTTAGATTTAGACAGATTTAGACAGGTTTAGATTAAGACATGTTAAAACTAGGATAGGTTTAGATTTAGACAGATTTAGACAGGTTTAGATTAAGACATGTTAAGACTAGGATAGGTTTAGATTTAGACAGATTTAGACAGGTTTAGATTAAGACATGTTAAGACTAGGATAGGTTTAGATTTAGACAGATTTAGACAGGTTTAGATTAAGACATGTTAAGACTAGGATAGGTTTAGATTTAGACAGATTTAGACAGGTTTAGATTAAGACATGTTAAGACTAGGATAGGTTAAGATTTAGACAGATTTAGACAGGTTTAGTTTAAGACATGTTAAGACTAGGATAGGTTTAGATTTCGACAGATTTCGACAGGTTTAGATTAAGACAGGTTAAGACTAGGATAGGTTTAGATTTAGACAGATTTAGACAGGTTTAGATTAAGACATGTTAAGACTAGGATAGGTTTAGATTTAGACAGATTTAGACAGGTTTAGATTATGACAGGTTAAGACTAGGATGGGTTTAGATTTAGACAGATTTAGACAGGTTAAGATTAAGACATGTTAAGACTAGGATAGGTTTAGATTTAGACCGATTTAGACAGGTTTAGATTAAGACATGTTAAGACTAGGATAGGTTTAGATTTAGATAGATTTAGACAGGTTTAGATTAAGACATGTTAAGACTAGGATAGGTTTAGATTTAAACAGATTTAGACAGATTTAGACAGGTTTAGATTAAGACATGTTAAGACTAGGATAGGTTTAGATTTAGACAGATTTAGACAGGTTTAGATTAAGACATGTTAAGACTAGGATAGGTTTAGATTTAGACAGGTTTAGATTAAGACAGGTTAAGACTAGGATAGGTTTAGATTTAGACAGGTTTAGATTAAGACATGTTAAGACTAGGATAGGTTTAGATTTAGACAGATTTAGACAGATTTAGATTAAGACATGTTAAGACTAGGATAGGTTTAGATTTAGACAGATTTAGACAGATTTAGATTAAGACAGGTTAAGACTAGGATAGGTTTAGATTTAGACAGATTTAGACAGATTTAGATTAAGACAGGTTAAGACTAGGATAGGTTTAGATTTAGACAGATTTAGACAGGTTTAGATTAAGACAGGTTAAGACTACGATAGGTTTAGATTTAGACAGATTTAGACAGGTTTAGATTAAGACATGTTAAGACTAGGATAGGTTTAGATTTAGACAGATTTAGACAGGTTTAGATTAAGACATGTTAAGACTAGGATAGGTTTAGATTTAGACAGATTTAGACAGGTTTAGATTAAGACATGTTAAGACTAGGATAGGTTTAGATTTAGACAGATTTAGACAGGTTTAGATTATGACAGGTTAAGACTAGGATGGGTTTAGATTTAGACAGATTTAGACAGGTTAAGATTAAGACATGTTAAGACTAGGATAGGTTTAGATTTAGACAGATTTAGACAGGTTTAGATTAAGACATGTTAAGACTAGGATAGGTTTAGATTTAGATAGATTTAGACAGGTTTAGATTAAGACATGTTAAGACTAGGATAGGTTTAGATTTAAACAGATTTAGACAGATTTAGACAGGTTTAGATTAAGACATGTTAAGACTAGGATAGGTTTAGATTTAGACAGATTTAGACAGGTTTAGATCAAGACATGTTAAGACTAGGATAGGTTTAGATTTAGACAGATTTAGACAGGTTTAGATTAAGACAGGTTAAGACTACGATAGGTTTAGATTTAGACAGATTTAGACAGGTTTAGATTAAGACATGTTAAAACTAGGATAGGTTTAGATTTAGACAGATTTAGACAGGTTTAGATTAAGACATGTTAAGACTAGGATAGGTTTAGATTTAGACAGATTTAGACAGGTTTAGATTAAGACATGTTAAGACTAGGATAGGTTTAGATTTAGACAGATTTAGACAGGTTTAGATTAAGACATGTTAAGACTAGGATAGGTTTAGATTTAGACAGATTTAGACAGGTTTAGATTAAGACATGTTAAGACTAGGATAGGTTAAGATTTAGACAGATTTAGACAGGTTTAGTTTAAGACATGTTAAGACTAGGATAGGTTTAGATTTCGACAGATTTCGACAGGTTTAGATTAAGACAGGTTAAGACTAGGATAGGTTTAGATTTAGACAGATTTAGACAGGTTTAGATTAAGACATGTTAAGACTAGGATAGGTTTAGATTTAGACAGATTTAGACAGGTTTAGATTATGACAGGTTAAGACTAGGATGGGTTTAGATTTAGACAGATTTAGACAGGTTAAGATTAAGACATGTTAAGACTAGGATAGGTTTAGATTTAGACCGATTTAGACAGGTTTAGATTAAGACATGTTAAGACTAGGATAGGTTTAGATTTAGATAGATTTAGACAGGTTTAGATTAAGACATGTTAAGACTAGGATAGGTTTAGATTTAAACAGATTTAGACAGATTTAGACAGGTTTAGATTAAGACATGTTAAGACTAGGATAGGTTTAGATTTAGACAGATTTAGACAGGTTTAGATTAAGACATGTTAAGACTAGGATAGGTTTAGATTTAGACAGATTTAGAAAGGTTTAGATTAAGACATGTTAAGACTAGGATAGGTATAGATTTAGACAGATTTAGACAGGTTTAGATTAAGACATGTTAAGACTAGGATAGGTTTAGATTTAGACAGATTTAGACAGGTTTAGATTAAGACAGGTTAAGACTAGGATAGGTTTAGATTTAGACAGATTTAGACAGATTTAGATTAAGACATGTTAAGACTAGGATAGGTTTAGATTTAGACAGATTTAGACAGGTTTAGATTAAGACATGTTAAGACTAGGATAGGTTTAGATTTAGACAGATTTAGACAGGTTTAGATTAAGACAGGTTAAGACTAGGATAGGTTTAGATTTAGACAGATTTAGACAGGTTTAGATTAAGACATGTTAAGACTAGGATAGGTTAAGATTTAGACAGATTTAGACAGGTTTGGTTTAAGACATGTTAAGACTAGGATAGGTTTAGATTTAGACAGATTTAGACAGGTTTAGATTAAGACAGGTTAAGACTAGGATAGGTTTAGATTTAGACAGATTTAGACAGGTTTAGATTAAGACATGTTAAGACTAGGATAGGTTTAGATTTAGACAGATTTAGACAGGTTTAGATTATGACAGGTTAAGACTAGGATGGGTTTAGATTTAGACAGATTTAGACAGGTTAAGATTAAGACATGTTATGACTAGGATAGGTTTAGATTTAGACAGATTTAGACAGGTTTAGATTAAGACATGTTAAGACTAGGATAGGTTTAGATTTAGACAGATTTAGACAGGTTTAGATTAAGACATGTTAAGACTAGGATAGGTTTAGATTTAAACAGATTTAGACAGATTTAGACAGGTTTAGATTAAGACATGTTAAGACTAGGATAGGTTTAGATTTAGACAGATTTAGACAGGTTTAGATCAAGACATGTTAAGACTAGGATAGGTTTAGATTTAGACAGATTTAGACAGGTTTAGATTAAGACATGTTAAGACTAGGATAGGTTTAGATTTAGACAGATTTAGACAGATTTAGATTAAGACATGTTAAGACTAGGATAGGTTTAGATTTAGACAGATTTAGACAGGTTTAGATTAAGACATGTTAAGACTAGGATAGGTTTAGATTTAGATAGATTTAGACAGGTTTAGATTAAGACATGTTAAGACTAGGATAGGTTTAGATTTTAACAGATTTAGACAGGTTTAGATTAAGACATGTTAAGACTAGGATAGTTTTAGATTTAGACAGATTTAGACGGATTTAGACAGGTTTAGATTAAGACATGTTAAGACTAGGATAGGTTTAGATTTAGACAGATTTAGACAGGTTTAGATTAAGACATGTTAAGACTAGGATAGGTTTAGATTTAGACAGATTTAGACAGGTTTAGATTATGACAGGTTAAGACTAGGATGGGTTTAGATTTAGACAGATTTAGACAGGTTAAGATTAAGACATGTTAAGACTAGGATAGGTTTAGATTTAGACAGATTTAGACAGGTTTAGATTAAGACATGTTAAGACTAGGATAGGTTTAGATTTAGATAGATTTAGACAGGTTTAGATTAAGACATGTTAAGACTAGGATAGGTTTAGATTTAAACAGATTTAGACAGATTTAGACAGGTTTAGATTAAGACATGTTAAGACTAGGATAGGTTTAGATTTAGACAGATTTAGACAGGTTTAGATCAAGACATGTTAAGACTAGGATAGGTTTAGATTTAGACAGATTTAGACAGGTTTAGATTAAGACAGGTTAAGACTACGATAGGTTTAGATTTAGACAGATTTAGACAGGTTTAGATTAAGACATGTTAAAACTAGGATAGGTTTAGATTTAGACAGATTTAGACAGGTTTAGATTAAGACATGTTAAGACTAGGATAGGTTTAGATTTAGACAGATTTAGACAGGTTTAGATTAAGACATGTTAAGACTAGGATAGGTTTAGATTTAGACAGATTTAGACAGGTTTAGATTAAGACATGTTAAGACTAGGATAGGTTTAGATTTAGACAGATTTAGACAGGTTTAGATTAAGACATGTTAAGACTAGGATAGGTTAAGATTTAGACAGATTTAGACAGGTTTAGTTTAAGACATGTTAAGACTAGGATAGGTTTAGATTTCGACAGATTTCGACAGGTTTAGATTAAGACAGGTTAAGACTAGGATAGGTTTAGATTTAGACAGATTTAGACAGGTTTAGATTAAGACATGTTAAGACTAGGATAGGTTTAGATTTAGACAGATTTAGACAGGTTTAGATTATGACAGGTTAAGACTAGGATGGGTTTAGATTTAGACAGATTTAGACAGGTTAAGATTAAGACATGTTAAGACTAGGATAGGTTTAGATTTAGACCGATTTAGACAGGTTTAGATTAAGACATGTTAAGACTAGGATAGGTTTAGATTTAGATAGATTTAGACAGGTTTAGATTAAGACATGTTAAGACTAGGATAGGTTTAGATTTAAACAGATTTAGACAGATTTAGACAGGTTTAGATTAAGACATGTTAAGACTAGGATAGGTTTAGATTTAGACAGATTTAGACAGGTTTAGATTAAGACATGTTAAGACTAGGATAGGTTTAGATTTAGACAGATTTAGAAAGGTTTAGATTAAGACATGTTAAGACTAGGATAGGTATAGATTTAGACAGATTTAGACAGGTTTAGATTAAGACATGTTAAGACTAGGATAGGTTTAGATTTAGACAGATTTAGACAGGTTTAGATTAAGACAGGTTAAGACTAGGATAGGTTTAGATTTAGACAGATTTAGACAGATTTAGATTAAGACATGTTAAGACTAGGATAGGTTTAGATTTAGACAGATTTAGACAGGTTTAGATTAAGACATGTTAAGACTAGGATAGGTTTAGATTTAGACAGATTTAGACAGGTTTAGATTAAGACAGGTTAAGACTAGGATAGGTTTAGATTTAGACAGATTTAGACAGGTTTAGATTAAGACATGTTAAGACTAGGATAGGTTAAGATTTAGACAGATTTAGACAGGTTTGGTTTAAGACATGTTAAGACTAGGATAGGTTTAGATTTAGACAGATTTAGACAGGTTTAGATTAAGACAGGTTAAGACTAGGATAGGTTTAGATTTAGACAGATTTAGACAGGTTTAGATTAAGACATGTTAAGACTAGGATAGGTTTAGATTTAGACAGATTTAGACAGGTTTAGATTATGACAGGTTAAGACTAGGATGGGTTTAGATTTAGACAGATTTAGACAGGTTAAGATTAAGACATGTTATGACTAGGATAGGTTTAGATTTAGACAGATTTAGACAGGTTTAGATTAAGACATGTTAAGACTAGGATAGGTTTAGATTTAGACAGATTTAGACAGGTTTAGATTAAGACATGTTAAGACTAGGATAGGTTTAGATTTAAACAGATTTAGACAGATTTAGACAGGTTTAGATTAAGACATGTTAAGACTAGGATAGGTTTAGATTTAGACAGATTTAGACAGGTTTAGATCAAGACATGTTAAGACTAGGATAGGTTTAGATTTAGACAGATTTAGACAGGTTTAGATTAAGACATGTTAAGACTAGGATAGGTTTAGATTTAGACAGATTTAGACAGATTTAGATTAAGACATGTTAAGACTAGGATAGGTTTAGATTTAGACAGATTTAGACAGGTTTAGATTAAGACATGTTAAGACTAGGATAGGTTTAGATTTAGATAGATTTAGACAGGTTTAGATTAAGACATGTTAAGACTAGGATAGGTTTAGATTTTAACAGATTTAGACAGGTTTAGATTAAGACATGTTAAGACTAGGATAGTTTTAGATTTAGACAGATTTAGACGGATTTAGACAGGTTTAGATTAAGACATGTTAAGACTAAGATAGGTTTAGATTTAGACAGATTTAGACAGGTTTAGATTAAGACATGTTAAGACTAGGATAGGTTTAGATTTAGACAGATTTAGACAGGTTTAGATTAAGACATGTTAAGACTAGGATAGGTTTAGATTTAGACAGGTTTAGATTAAGACAGGTTAAGACTAGGATAGGTATAGATTTAGACAGATTTAGACAGGTTTAGATTAAGACAGGTTAAGACTAGGATAGGTTTACATTTAGACAGATTTAGACAGGTTTAGATTAAGACAGGTTAAGACTAGGATAGGTTTAGATTTAGACAGATTTAGACAGATTTAGATTAAGACATGTTAAGACTAGGATAGGTTTAGATTTAGACAGATTTAGACAGGTTTAGATTAAGACATGTTAAGACTAGGATAGGTTTAGATTTAGACAGATTTAGACAGGTTTAGATTAAGACAGGTTAAGACTAGGATAGGTTTAGATTTAGACAGATTTAGACAGGTTTAGATTAAGACATGTTAAGACTAGGATAGGTTAAGATTTAGACAGATTTAGACAGGTTTAGTTTAAGACATGTTAAGACTAGGATAGGTTTAGATTTCGACAGATTTCGACAGGTTTAGATTAAGACAGGTTAAGACTAGGATAGGTTTAGATTTAGACAGATTTAGACAGGTTTAGATTAAGACATGTTAAGACTAGGATAGGTTTAGATTTAGACAGATTTAGACAGGTTTAGATTATGACAGGTTAAGACTAGGATGGGTTTAGATTTAGACAGATTTAGACAGGTTAAGATTAAGACATGTTAAGACTAGGATAGGTTTAGATTTAGACAGATTTAGACAGGTTTAGATTAAGACATGTTAAGACTAGGATAGGTTTAGATTTAGATAGATTTAGACAGGTTTAGATTAAGACATGTTAAGACTAGGATAGGTTTAGATTTAGACAGATTTAGACAGGTTTAGATTAAGACATGTTAAGACTAGGATAGGTTTAGATTTAGATAGATTTAGACAGGTTTAGAGTAAGACATGTTAAGACTAGGATAGGTTTAGATTTAAACAGATTTAGACAGATTTAGACAGGTTTAGATTAAGACATGTTAAGACTAGGATAGGTTTAGATTTAGACAGATTTAGACAGGTTTAGATCAAGACATGTTAAGACTAGGATAGGTTTAGATTTAGACAGATTTAGACAGGTTTAGATTAAGACATGTTAAGACTAGGATAGGTTTAGATTTAGACAGATTTAGACAGGTTTAGATTAAGACAGGTTAAGACTAGGATAGGTTTAGATTTAGACAGATTTAGACAGGTTTAGATTAAGACAGGTTAAGACTAGGATAGGTTTAGATTTAGACAGATTTAGACAGATTTAGATTAAGACATGTTAAGACTAGGATAGGTTTAGATTTAGACAGATTTAGACAGGTTTAGATTAAGACATGTTAAGACTAGGATAGGTTTAGATTTAGACAGATTTAGACAGGTTTAGATTAAGACATGTTAAGACTAGGATAGGTTTAGATTTAGACAGATTTAGACAGATTTAGACAGGTTTAGATTAAGACATGTTAAGACTAGGATAGGTTTAGATTTAGACAGATTTAGACAGGTTTAGATTAAGACATGTTAAGACTAGGATAGGTTTAGATTTAGACAGATTTAGACAGATTTAGACAGGTTTAGATTAAGACATGTTAAGACTAGGATAGGTTTAGATTTAGACAGATTTAGACAGGTTTAGATTAAGACATGTTAAGACTAGGATAGGTTCAGATTTAGACAGATTTAGACAGGTTTAGATTAAGACAGGTTAAGACTAGGATAGGTTTAGATTTAGACAGATTTAGACAGGTTTAGATTAAGACAGGTTAAGACTAGGATAGGTTTAGATTTAGACAGATTTAGACAGGTTTAGATTAAGAAATGTTAAGACTAGGATAGGTTTAGATTTAGACAGATTTAGACAGGTTTACATTAAGACATGTTAAGACTAGGATAGGTTTAGATTTAGACAGATTTAGACAGTTTTAGATTAAGACATGTTAAGACTAGGATAGGTTTAGATTTAGACAGATTTAGACAGGTTTAGATTAAGACATGTTAAGACTAGGATAGGTTTAGATTTAGACAGATTTAGACAGGTTTAGATTAAGACAGGTTAAGACTAGGATAGGTTTAGATTTAGACAGATTTAGACAGGTTTAGATTAAGACATGTTAAGACTAGGATAGGTTAAGATTTAGACAGATTTAGACAGGTTTAGTTTAAGACATGTTAAGACTAGGATAGGTTTAGATTTCGACAGATTTCGACAGGTTTAGATTAAGACAGGTTAAGACTAGGATAGGTTTAGATTTAGACAGATTTAGACAGGTTTAGATTAAGACATGTTAAGACTAGGATAGGTTTAGATTTAGACAGATTTAGACAGGTTTAGATTATGAAAGGTTAAGACTAGGATGGGTTTAGATTTAGACAGATTTAGACAGGTTAAGATTAAGACATGTTAAGACTAGGATAGGTTTAGATTTAGACAGATTTAGACAGGTTTAGATTAAGACATGTTAAGACTAGGATAGGTTTAGATTTAGACAGATTTAGACAGATTTAGATTAAGACATGTTAAGACTAGGATAGGTTTAGATTTAGACAGATTTAGACAGGTTTAGATTAAGACATGTTAAGACTAGGATAGGTTTAGATTTAGACAGGTTTAGATTAAGACAGGTTAAGACTAGGATAGGTTTAGATTTAGACAGGTTTAGATTAAGACATGTTAAGACTAGGATAGGTTTAGATTTAGACAGATTTAGACAGGTTTAGATCAAGACATGTTAAGACTAGCATAGGTTTAGATTTAGACAGATTTAGACAGGTTTAGATTAAGACATGTTAAGACTAGGATAGGTTTAGATTTAGACAGATTTAGACAGGTTTAGATTAAGACAGGTTAAGACTAGGATAGGTTTAGATTTAGACAGATTTAGACAGATTTAGACAGGTTTAGATTAAGACATGTTAAGACTAGGATAGGTTTAGATTTAGACAGATTTAGACAGGTTTAGATTAAGACATGTTAAGACTAGGATAGGTTTAGATTTAGACAGATTTAGACAGATTTAGATTAAGACATGTTAAGACTAGGATAGGTTTAGATTTAGACAGATTTAGACAGATTTAGATTAAGACATGTTAAGACTAGGATAGGTTTAGATTTAGACAGATTTAGACAGGTTTAGATTAAGACATGTTAAGACTAGGATAGGTTTAGATTTAGATAGATTTAGACAGGTTTAGATTAAGACATGTTAAGACTAGGATAGGTTTAGATTTAGACAGATTTAGACAGATTTAGACAGGTTTAGATTAAGACATGTTAAGACTAGGATAGGTTTAGATTTAGACAGATTTAGACAGGTTTAGATTAAGACATGTTAAGACTAGGATAGGTTTAGATTTAGACAGATTTAGACAGATTTAGACAGGTTTAGATTAAGACATGTTAAGACTAGGATAGGTTTAGATTTAGACAGATTTAGACAGGTTTAGATTAAGACATGTTAAGACTAGGATAGGTTCAGATTTAGACAGATTTAGACAGGTTTAGATTAAGACAGGTTAAGACTAGGATAGGTTTAGATTTAGACAGATTTAGACAGGTTTAGATTAAGACAGGTTAAGACTAGGATAGGTTTAGATTTAGACAGATTTAGACAGGTTTAGATTAAGACATGTTAAGACTAGGATAGGTTTAGATTTAGACAGATTTAGACAGGTTTACATTAAGACATGTTAAGACTAGGATAGGTTTAGATTTAGACAGATTTAGACAGTTTTAGATTAAGACATGTTAAGACTAGGATAGGTTTAGATTTAGACAGATTTAGACAGGTTTAGATTAAGACACGTTAAGACTAGGATAGGTTTAGATTTAGACAGATTTAGACAGGTTTAGATTAAGACAGGTTAAGACTAGGATAGGTTTAGATTTAGACAGATTTAGACAGGTTTAGATTAAGACATGTTAAGACTAGGATAGGTTAAGATTTAGACAGATTTAGACAGGTTTAGTTTAAGACATGTTAAGACTAGGATAGGTTTAGATTTCGACAGATTTCGACAGGTTTAGATTAAGACAGGTTAAGACTAGGATAGGTTTAGATTTAGACAGATTTAGACAGGTTTAGATTAAGACATGTTAAGACTAGGATAGGTTTAGATTTAGACAGATTTAGACAGGTTTAGATTATGACAGGTTAAGACTAGGATGGGTTTAGATTTAGACAGATTTAGACAGGTTAAGATTAAGACATGTTAAGACTAGGATAGGTTTAGATTTAGACAGATTTAGACAGGTTTAGATTAAGACATGTTAAGACTAGGATAGGTTTAGATTTAGATAGATTTAGACAGGTTTAGATTAAGACATGTTAAGACTAGGATAGGTTTAGATTTGAACAGATTTAGACAGGTTTAGATTAAGACATGTTAAGACTAGGATAGGTTTAGATTTAGACAGATTTAGACAGATTTAGACAGGTTTAGATTAAGACATGTTAAGACTAGGATAGGTTTAGATTTAGACAGATTTAGACAGATTTAGATTAAGACATGTTAAGACTAGGATAGGTTTAGATTTAGACAGATTTAGACAGGTTTAGATTAAGACATGTTAAGACTAGGATAGGTTTAGATTTAGACAGGTTTAGATTAAGACAGGTTAAGACTAGGATAGGTTTAGATTTAGACAGGTTTAGATTAAGACATGTTAAGACTAGGATAGGTTTAGATTTAGACAGATTTAGACAGATTTAGATTAAGACATGTTAAGACTAGGATAGGTTTAGATTTAGACAGATTTAGACAGATTTAGATTAAGACAGGTTAAGACTAGGATAGGTTTAGATTTAGACAGATTTAGACAGATTTAGATTAAGACAGGTTAAGACTAGGATAGGTTTAGATTTAGACAGATTTAGACAGGTTTAGATTAAGACAGGTTAAGACTAGGATAGGTTTAGATTTAGACAGATTTAGACAGGTTTAGATTAAGACATGTTAAGACTAGGATAGGTTTAGATTTAGACAGATTTAGACAGGTTTAGATTAAGACATGTTAAGACTAGGATAGGTTTAGATTTAGACAGATTTAGACAGGTTTAGATTAAGACATGTTAAGACTAGGATAGGTTTAGATTTAGACAGATTTAGACAGGTTTAGATTAAGACATGTTAAGACTAGGATAGGTTTAGATTTAGACAGATTTAGACAGGTTTAGATTAAGACAGGTTAAGACTAGGATAGGTTTAGATTTAGACAGATTTAGACAGGTTTAGATTAAGACATGTTAAGACTAGGATAGGTTAAGATTTAGACAGATTTAGACAGGTTTAGTTTAAGACATGTTAAGACTAGGATAGGTTTAAATTTCGACAGATTTCGACAGGTTTAGATTAAGACAGGTTAAGACTAGGATAGGTTTAGATTTAGACAGATTTAGACAGGTTTAGATTAAGACAGGTTAAGACTAGGATAGGTTTAGATTTAGACAGATTTAGACAGGTTTAGATTAAGACATGTTAAGACTAGGATAGGTTTAGATTTAGACAGATTTAGACAGGTTTACATTAAGACATGTTAAGACTAGGATAGGTTTAGATTTAGACAGATTTAGACAGGTTTAGATTAATACATGTTAAGACTAGGATAGGTTAAGATTTAGACAGATTTAGACAGGTTTAGTTTAAGACATGTTAAGACTAGGATAGGTTTAGATTTCGACAGATTTCGACAGGTTTAGATTAAGACAGGTTAAGACTAGGATAGGTTTAGATTTAGACAGATTTAGACAGGTTTAGATTAAGACAGGTTAAGACTAGGATAGGTTTAGATTTAGACAGATTTAGACAGGTTTAGATTAAGACATGTTAAGACTAGGATAGGTTTAGATTTAGACAGATTTAGACAGGTTTAGATTAAGACATGTTAAGACTAGGATAGGTTTAGATTTAGACAGATTTAGACAGGTTTAGATTAAGACATGTTAAGACTAGGATAGGTTTAGATTTAGACAGATTTAGACAGGTTTAGATTAAGACATGTTAAGACTAGGATAGGTTTAGATTTAGACAGATTTAGACAGGTTTAGATTAAGACATGTTAAGACTAGGATAGGTTTAGATTTAGACAGGTTTAGATTAAGACAGGTTAAGACTAGGATAGGTTTAGATTTAGACAGATTTAGACAGATTTAGATTAAGACATGTTAAGACTAGGATAGGTTTAGATTTAGACAGATTTAGACAGATTTAGATTAAGACATGTTAAGACTAGGATAGGTTTAGATTTAGACAGATTTAGACAGATTTAGATTAAGACAGGTTAAGACTAGGATAGGTTTAGATTTAGACAGATTTAGATTAAGACATGTTAAGACTAGGATAGGTGTAGATTTAGACAGATTTAGACAGGTTTAGATTAAGACATGTTAAGACTAGGATAGGTTTAGATTTAGACAGGTTTAGATTAAGACAGGTTAAGACTAGGATAGGTTTAGATTTAGACAGATTTAGACAGATTTAGATTAAGACATGTTAAGACTAGGATAGGTTTAGAATTAGACAGATTTAGACAGATTTAGATTAAGACATGTTAAGACTAGGATAGGTTTAGATTTAGACAGATTTAGACAGATTTAGATTAAGACAGGTTAAGACTAGGATAGGTTTAGATTTAGACAGATTTAGACAGATTTAGATTAAGAAAGGTTAAGACTAGGATAGGTTTAGATTTAGACAGATTTAGACAGGTTTAGATTAAGACAGGTTAAGACTAGGATAGGTTTAGATTTAGACAGATTTAGACAGGTTTAGATTAAGACATGTTAAGACTAGGATAGGTTTAGATTTAGACAGATTTAGACAGGTTTACATTAAGACATGTTAAGACTAAGATAGGTTTAGATTTAGACAGATTTAGACAGGTTTAGATTAAGACATGTTAAGACTAGGATAGGTTTAGATTTAGACAGATTTAGACAGGTTTAGATTAAGACATGTTAAGACTAGGATAGGATTAGATTTAGACAGATTTAGACAGGTTTAGATTAAGACAGGTTAAGACTAGGATAGGTTTAGATTTAGACAGATTTAGACAGGTTTAGATTAAGACATGTTAAGACTAGGATAGGTTTAGATTTAGACAGATTTAGACAGGTTTACATTAAGACATGTTAAGACTAGGATAGGTTTAGATTTAGACAGATTTAGACAGGTTTAGATTAAGACAGGTTAAGACTAGGATAGGTTAAGATTTAGACAGATTTAGACAGGTTTAGTTTAAGACATGTTAAGACTAGGATAGGTTTAGATTTCGACAGATTTCGACAGGTTTAGATTAAGACATGTTAAGACTAGGATAGGTTAAGATTTAGACAGATTTAGACAGGTTTAGTTTAAGACATGTTAAGACTAGGATAGGTTTAGATTTAGACAGATTTAGACAGGTTTAGATTAAGACAGGTTAAGACTAGGATAGGTTTAGATTTAGACAGATTTAGACAGGTTTAGATTAAGACAGGTTAAGACTAGGATAGGTTTAGATTTAGACAGATTTAGACAGGTTTAGATTAAGACATGTTAAGACTAGGATAGGTTTAGATTTAGACAGATTTAGACAGGTTTACATTAAGACATGTTAAGACTAGGATAGGTTTAGATTTAGACAGATTTAGACAGGTTTAGATTAAGACATGTTAAGACTAGGATAGGTTTAGATTTAGACAGATTTAGACAGGTTTAGATTAAGACATGTTAAGACTAGGATAGGTTTAGATTTAGACAGATTTAGACAGGTTTAGATTAAGACATGTTAAGACTAGGATAGGTTTAGATTTAGACAGGTTTAGATTAAGACAGGTTAAGACTAGGATAGGTTTAGATTTAGACAGATTTAGACAGATTTAGATTAAGACATGTTAAGACTAGGATAGGTTTAGATTTAGACAGATTTAGACAGATTTAGATTAAGACATGTTAAGACTAGGATAGGTTTAGATTTAGACAGATTTAGACAGATTTAGATTAAGACAGGTTAAGACTAGGATAGGTTTAGATTTCGACAGATTTCGACAGGTTTAGATTAAGACAGGTTAAGACTAGGATAGGTTTAGATTTAGACAGATTTAGACAGATTTAGATTAAGACAGGTTAAGACTAGGATAGGTTTAGATTTAGACAGATTTAGATTAAGACATGTTAAGACTAGGATAGGTGTAGATTTAGACAGATTTAGACAGGTTTAGATTAAGACATGTTAAGACTAGGATAGGTTTAGATTTAGACAGGTTTAGATTAAGACAGGTTAAGACTAGGATAGGTTTAGATTTAGACAGATTTAGACAGATTTAGATTAAGACATGTTAAGACTAGGATAGGTTTAGATTTAGACAGATTTAGACAGATTTAGATTAAGACATGTTAAGACTAGGATAGGTTTAGATTTAGACAGATTTAGACAGATTTAGATTAAGACAGGTTAAGACTAGGATAGGTTTAGATTTAGACAGATTTAGACAGATTTAGATTAAGACAGGTTAAGACTAGGATAGGTTTAGATTTAGACAGATTTAGACAGGTTTAGATTAAGACAGGTTAAGACTAGGATAGGTTTAGATTTAGACAGATTTAGACAGGTTTAGATTAAGACATGTTAAGACTAGGATAGGTTTAGATTTAGACAGATTTAGACAGGTTTAGATTAAGACATGTTAAGACTAGGATAGGTTTAGATTTAGACAGATTTAGACAGGTTTACATTAAGACATGTTAAGACTAGGATAGGTTTAGATTTAGACAGATTTAGACAGGTTTAGATTAATACATGTTAAGACTAGGATAGGTTAAGATTTAGACAGATTTAGACAGGTTTAGTTTAAGACATGTTAAGACTAGGATAGGTTTAGATTTCGACAGATTTCGACAGGTTTAGATTAAGACAGGTTAAGACTAGGATAGGTTTAGATTTAGACAGATTTAGACAGGTTTAGATTAAGACAGGTTAAGACTAGGATAGGTTTAGATTTAGACAGATTTAGACAGGTTTAGATTAAGACATGTTAAGACTAGGATAGGTTTAGATTTAGACAGATTTAGACAGGTTTAGATTAAGACATGTTAAGACTAGGATAGGTTTAGATTTAGACAGATTTAGACAGGTTTAGATTAAGACATGTTAAGACTAGGATAGGTTTAGATTTAGACAGATTTAGACAGGTTTAGATTAAGACATGTTAAGACTAGGATAGGTTTAGATTTAGACAGATTTAGACAGGTTTAGATTAAGACATGTTAAGACTAGGATAGGTTTAGATTTAGACAGGTTTAGATTAAGACAGGTTAAGACTAGGATAGGTTTAGATTTAGACAGATTTAGACAGATTTAGATTAAGACATGTTAAGACTAGGATAGGTTTAGATTTAGACAGATTTAGACAGATTTAGATTAAGACATGTTAAGACTAGGATAGGTTTAGATTTAGACAGATTTAGACAGATTTAGATTAAGACAGGTTAAGACTAGGATAGGTTTAGATTTAGACAGATTTAGATTAAGACATGTTAAGACTAGGATAGGTGTAGATTTAGACAGATTTAGACAGGTTTAGATTAAGACATGTTAAGACTAGGATAGGTTTAGATTTAGACAGGTTTAGATTAAGACAGGTTAAGACTAGGATAGGTTTAGATTTAGACAGATTTAGACAGATTTAGATTAAGACATGTTAAGACTAGGATAGGTTTAGAATTAGACAGATTTAGACAGATTTAGATTAAGACATGTTAAGACTAGGATAGGTTTAGATTTAGACAGATTTAGACAGATTTAGATTAAGACAGGTTAAGACTAGGATAGGTTTAGATTTAGACAGATTTAGACAGATTTAGATTAAGAAAGGTTAAGACTAGGATAGGTTTAGATTTAGACAGATTTAGACAGGTTTAGATTAAGACAGGTTAAGACTAGGATAGGTTTAGATTTAGACAGATTTAGACAGGTTTAGATTAAGACATGTTAAGACTAGGATAGGTTTAGATTTAGACAGATTTAGACAGGTTTACATTAAGACATGTTAAGACTAAGATAGGTTTAGATTTAGACAGATTTAGACAGGTTTAGATTAAGACATGTTAAGACTAGGATAGGTTTAGATTTAGACAGATTTAGACAGGTTTAGATTAAGACATGTTAAGACTAGGATAGGATTAGATTTAGACAGATTTAGACAGGTTTAGATTAAGACAGGTTAAGACTAGGATAGGTTTAGATTTAGACAGATTTAGACAGGTTTAGATTAAGACATGTTAAGACTAGGATAGGTTTAGATTTAGACAGATTTAGACAGGTTTACATTAAGACATGTTAAGACTAGGATAGGTTTAGATTTAGACAGATTTAGACAGGTTTAGATTAAGACAGGTTAAGACTAGGATAGGTTAAGATTTAGACAGATTTAGACAGGTTTAGTTTAAGACATGTTAAGACTAGGATAGGTTTAGATTTCGACAGATTTCGACAGGTTTAGATTAAGACATGTTAAGACTAGGATAGGTTAAGATTTAGACAGATTTAGACAGGTTTAGTTTAAGACATGTTAAGACTAGGATAGGTTTAGATTTAGACAGATTTAGACAGGTTTAGATTAAGACAGGTTAAGACTAGGATAGGTTTAGATTTAGACAGATTTAGACAGGTTTAGATTAAGACAGGTTAAGACTAGGATAGGTTTAGATTTAGACAGATTTAGACAGGTTTAGATTAAGACATGTTAAGACTAGGATAGGTTTAGATTTAGACAGATTTAGACAGGTTTACATTAAGACATGTTAAGACTAGGATAGGTTTAGATTTAGACAGATTTAGACAGGTTTAGATTAAGACATGTTAAGACTAGGATAGGTTTAGATTTAGACAGATTTAGACAGGTTTAGATTAAGACATGTTAAGACTAGGATAGGTTTAGATTTAGACAGATTTAGACAGGTTTAGATTAAGACATGTTAAGACTAGGATAGGTTTAGATTTAGACAGGTTTAGATTAAGACAGGTTAAGACTAGGATAGGTTTAGATTTAGACAGATTTAGACAGATTTAGATTAAGACATGTTAAGACTAGGATAGGTTTAGATTTAGACAGATTTAGACAGATTTAGATTAAGACATGTTAAGACTAGGATAGGTTTAGATTTAGACAGATTTAGACAGATTTAGATTAAGACAGGTTAAGACTAGGATAGGTTTAGATTTAGACAGATTTAGATTAAGACATGTTAAGACTAGGATAGGTGTAGATTTAGACAGATTTAGACAGGTTTAGATTAAGACATGTTAAGACTAGGATAGGTTTAGATTTAGACAGGTTTAGATTAAGACAGGTTAAGACTAGGATAGGTTTAGATTTAGACAGATTTAGACAGATTTAGATTAAGACATGTTAAGACTAGGATAGGTTTAGATTTAGACAGATTTAGACAGATTTAGATTAAGACATGTTAAGACTAGGATAGGTTTAGATTTAGACAGATTTAGACAGATTTAGATTAAGACAGGTTAAGACTAGGATAGGTTTAGATTTAGACAGATTTAGACAGATTTAGATTAAGACAGGTTAAGACTAGGATAGGTTTAGATTTAGACAGATTTAGACAGGTTTAGATTAAGACAGGTTAAGACTAGGATAGGTTTAGATTTAGACAGATTTAGACAGGTTTAGATTAAGACATGTTAAGACTAGGATAGGTTTAGATTTAGACAGATTTAGACAGGTTTACATTAAGACATGTTAAGACTAAGATAGGTTTAGATTTAGACAGATTTAGACAGGTTTAGATTAAGACATGTTAAGACTAGGATAGGTTTAGATTTAGACAGATTTAGACAGGTTTAGATTAAGACATGTTAAGACTAGGATAGGATTAGATTTAGACAGATTTAGACAGGTTTAGATTAAGACAGGTTAAGACTAGGATAGGTTTAGATTTAGACAGATTTAGACAGGTTTAGATTAAGACATTATAAGACTAGGATAGGTTTAGATTTAGACAGATTTAGACAGGTTTAGATTAAGACAGGTTAAGACTAGGATAGGTTTAGATTTAGACAGATTTAGACAGGTTTAGATTAAGACATGTTAAGACTAGGATAGGTTTAGATTTAGACAGGTTTAGATTAAGACAGGTTAAGACTAGGATAGGTTTAGATTTAGACAGATTTAGACAGGTTTAGATTAAGACATGTTAAGACTAGGATAGGTTTAGATTTAGACAGATTTAGACAGATTTAGACAGGTTTAGATTAAGACATGTTAAGACTAGGATAGGTTTAGATTTAGACAGATTTAGACAGGTTTAGATTAAGACATGTTAAGACTAGGATAGGTTTAGATTTAGACAGATTTAGACAGGTTTAGATTAAGACATGTTAAGACTAGGATAGGTTTAGATTTAGACAGATTTAGACAGATTTAGATTAAGACATGTTAAGACTAGGATAGGTTTAGATTTAGACAGATTTAGACAGATTTAGATTAAGACATGTTAAGACTAGGATAGGTTTAGATTTAGACAGATTTAGACAGATTTAGATTAAGACAGGTTAAGACTAGGATAGGTTTAGATTTAGACAGATTTAGACAGATTTAGATTAAGACAGGTTAAGACTAGGATAGGTTTAGATTTAGACAGATTAAGACAGGTTTAGATTAAGACAGGTTAAGACTAGGATAGGTTTAGATTTAGACAGATTTAGACAGGTTTAGATTAAGACATGTTAAGACTAGGATAGGTTTAGATTTAGACAGATTTAGACAGGTTTACATTAAGACATGTTAAGACTAGGATAGGTTTAGATTTAGACAGATTTAGACAGTTTTAGATTAAGACATGTTAAGACTAGGATAGGTTTAGATTTAGACAGATTTAGACAGGTTTAGATTAAGACATGTTAAGACTAGGATAGGTTTAGATTTCGACAGATTTCGACAGGTTTAGATTAAGACAGGTTAAGACTAGGATAGGTTTAGATTTAGACAGATTTAGACAGGTTTAGATTAAGACAGGTTAAGACTAGGATAGGTTTAGATTTAGACAGATTTAGACAGGTTTAGATTAAGACATGTTAAGACTAGGATAGGTTTAGATTTAAACAGATTTACACAGGTTTAGATTAAGACATGTTAAGACTAGGATAGGTTTAGATTTAGAAAGATTTAGACAGGTTTAGATTAAGACATGTTAAGACTAGGATAGGTTTAGATTTAGACAGGTTTAGATTAAGACAGGTTAAGACTAGGATAGGTTTAGATTTAGACAGATTTAGACAGATTTAGATTAAGACATGTTAAGACTAGGATAGGTTTAGATTTAGACAGATTTAGACAGATTTAGATTAAGACATGTTAAGACTAGGATAGGTTTAGATTTAGACAGATTTAGACAGGTTTACATTAAGACATGTTAAGACTAGGATAGGTTTACATTTAGACAGATTTAGACAGTTTTAGATTAAGACATGTTAAGACTAGGATAGGTTTAGATTTAGACAGATTTAGACAGGTTTAGATTAAGACATGTTAAGACTAGGATAGGTTTAGATTTAGACAGATTTAGACAGGTTTAGATTAAGACAGGTTAAGACTAGGATAGGTTTAGATTTAGACAGATTTAGACAGGTTTAGATTAAGACATGTTAAGACTAGGATAGGTTAAGATTTAGACAGATTTAGACAGGTTTAGTTTAAGACATGTTAAGACTAGGATAGGTTTAGATTTCGACAGATTTCGACAGGTTTAGATTAAGACAGGTTAAGACTAGGATAGGTTTAGATTTAGACAGATTTAGACAGGTTTAGATTAAGACATGTTAAGACTAGGATAGGTTTAGATTTAGACAGATTTAGACAGGTTTAGATTATGACAGGTTAAGACTAGGATGGGTTTAGATTTTGACAGATTTAGACAGGTTAAGATTAAGACATGTTAAGACTAGGATAGGTTTAGATTTAGACAGATTTAGACAGGTTTAGATTAAGACATGTTAAGACTAGGATAGGTTTAGATTTAGACAGATTTAGACAGATTTAGATTAAGACATGTTAAGACTAGGATAGGTTTAGATTTAGACAGATTTAGACAGATTTAGATTAAGACCGGTTAAGACTAGGATAGGTTTAGATTTAGACAGATTTAGACAGGTTTAGATTAAGACATGTTAAGACTAGGATAGGTTTAGATTTAGACAGATTTAGACAGATTTAGATTAAGACATGTTAAGACTAGGATAGGTTTAGATTTAGACAGATTTAGACAGATTTAGATTAAGACAGGTTAAGACTAGGATAGGTTTAGATTTAGACAGGTTTAGATTAAGACATGTTAAGACTAGGATAGGTTTAGATTTAGACAGATTTAGACAGGTTTAGATTATGACAGGTTAAGACTAGGATGGGTTTAGATTTAGACAGATTTAGACAGGTTAAGATTAAGACATGTTAAGACTAGGATAGGTTTAGATTTAGACAGATTTAGACAGGTTTAGATTAACACATGTTAAGACTAGGATAGGTTTAGATTTAGACAGATTTAGACAGATTTAGATTAAGACATGTTAAGACTAGGATAGGTTTAGATTTAGACAGATTTAGACAGATTTAGATTAAGACAGGTTAAGACTAGGATAGGTTTAGATTTAGACAGATTTAGATTAAGACATGTTAAGACTAGGATAGGTGTAGATTTAGACAG
Source organism: Lophius americanus (assembly GCA_037951165.1). Lineage (NCBI taxonomy): Eukaryota > Metazoa > Chordata > Actinopteri > Lophiiformes > Lophiidae > Lophius > Lophius americanus. Next base: position 70,522 of record JBBDHG010000596.1, read on the forward strand.
ATTTAGATAGGTTTAGATTAAGACATGTTAAGACTAGGATAGGTTTAGATTTAGACAGGTTTAGATTAAGACAGGTTAAGACTAGGATAGGTTTAGATTTAGACAGATTTAGACAGATTTAGATTAAGACATGTTAAGACTAGGATAGGTTTAGATTTAGACAGATTTAGACAGATTTAGATTAAGACATGTTAAGACTAGGATAGGTTTAGATTTAGACAGATTTAGACAGATTTAGATTAAGACAGGTTAAGACTAGGATAGGTTTAGATTTAGACAGATTTAGACAGGTTTAGATTAAGACAGGTTAAGACTAGGATAGGTTTAGATTTAGACAGATTTAGACAGGTTTAGATTAAGACATGTTAAGACTAGGATAGGTTAAGATTTAGACAGATTTAGACAGGTTTAGTTTAAGACATGTTAAGACTAGGATAGGTTTAGATTTCGACAGATTTCGACAAGTTTAGATTAAGACAGGTTAAGACTAGGATAGGTTTAGATTTAGACAGATTTAGACAGGTTTAGATTAAGACATGTTAAGACTAGGATAGGTTTAGATTTCGACAGATTTCGACAGGTTTAGATTAAGACAGGTTAAGACTAGGATAGGTTTAGATTTAGACAGATTTAGACAGGTTTAGATTAAGACAGGTTAAGACTAGGATAGGTTTAGATTTAGACAGATTTAGACAGGTTTAGATTAAGACATGTTAAGACTAGGATAGGTTTAGATTTAAACAGATTTAGACAGGTTTAGATTAAGACATGTTAAGACTAGGATAGGTTTAGATTTAGAAAGATTTAGACAGGTTTAGATTAAGACATGTTAAGACTAGGATAGGTTTAGATTTAGACAGGTTTAGATTAAGACAGGTTAAGACTAGGATAGGTTTAGATTTAGACAGATTTAGACAGATTTAGATTAAGACATGTTAAGACTAGGATAGGTTTAGATTTAGACAGATTTAGACAGATTTAGATTAAGACATGTTAAGACTAGGATAGGTTTAGATTTAGACAGATTTAGACAGGTTTACATTAAGACATGTTAAGACTAGGATAGGTTTAGATTTAGACAGATTTAGACAGTTTTAGATTAAGACATGTTAAGACTAGGATAGGTTTAGATTTAGACAGATTTAGACAGGTTTAGATTAAGACATGTTAAGACTAGGATAGGTTTAGATTTAGACAGATTTAGACAGGTTTAGATTAAGACAGGTTAAGACTAGGATAGGTTTAGATTTAGACAGATTTAGACAGGTTTAGATTAAGACATGTTAAGACTAGGATAGGTTAAGATTTAGACAGATTTAGACAGGTTTAGTTTAAGACATGTTAAGACTAGGATAGGTTTAGATTTCGACAGATTTCGACAGGTTTAGATTAAGACAGGTTAAGACTAGGATAGGTTTAGATTTAGACAGATTTAGACAGGTTTAGATTAAGACATGTTAAGACTAGGATAGGTTTAGATTTAGACAGATTTAGACAGGTTTAGATTATGACAGGTTAAGACTAGGATGGGTTTAGATTTTGACAGATTTAGACAGGTTAAGATTAAGACATGTTAAGACTAGGATAGGTTTAGATTTAGACAGATTTAGACAGGTTTAGATTAAGACATGTTAAGACTAGGATAGGTTTAGATTTAGACAGATTTAGACAGATTTAGATTAAGACATGTTAAGACTAGGATAGGTTTAGATTTAGACAGATTTAGACAGATTTAGATTAAGACCGGTTAAGACTAGGATAGGTTTAGATTTAGACAGATTTAGACAGGTTTAGATTAAGACATGTTAAGACTAGGATAGGTTTAGATTTAGACAGATTTAGACAGATTTAGATTAAGACATGTTAAGACTAGGATAGGTTTAGATTTAGACAGATTTAGACAGATTTAGATTAAGACAGGTTAAGACTAGGATAGGTTTAGATTTAGACAGGTTTAGATTAAGACATGTTAAGACTAGGATAGGTTTAGATTTAGACAGATTTAGACAGGTTTAGATTATGACAGGTTAAGACTAGGATGGGTTTAGATTTAGACAGATTTAGACAGGTTAAGATTAAGACATGTTAAGACTAGGATAGGTTTAGATTTAGACAGATTTAGACAGGTTTAGATTAAGACATGTTAAGACTAGGATAGGTTTAGATTTAGACAGATTTAGACAGATTTAGATTAAGACATGTTAAGACTAGGATAGGTTTAGATTTAGACAGATTTAGACAGATTTAGATTAAGACAGGTTAAGACTAGGATAGGTTTAGATTTAGACAGATTTAGATTAAGACATGTTAAGACTAGGATAGGTGTAGATTTAGACAGATTTAGATAGGTTTAGATTAAGACATGTTAAGACTAGGATAGGTTTAGATTTAGACAGGTTTAGATTAAGACAGGTTAAGACTAGGATAGGTTTAGATTTAGACAGATTTAGACAGATTTAGATTAAGACATGTTAAGACTAGGATAGGTTTAGATTTAGACAGATTTAGACAGATTTAGATTAAGACATGTTAAGACTAGGATAGGTTTAGATTTAGACAGATTTAGACAGATTTAGATTAAGACAGGTTAAGACTAGGATAGGTTTAGATTTAGACAGATTTAGACAGATTTAGATTAAGACAGGTTAACACTAGGATAGGTTTAGATTTAGACAGATTTAGACAGGTTTAGATTAAGACAGGTTAAGACTAGGATAGGTTTAGATTTAGACAGATTTAGACAGGTTTAGATCAAGACAGGTTAAGACTAGGATAGGTTTAGATTTAGACAGATTTAGACAGGTTTACATTAAGACATGTTAAGACTAAGATAGGTTTAGATTTAGACAGATTTAGACAGGTTTAGATTAAGACATGTTAAGACTAGGATAGGTTTAGATTTAGACAGATTTAGACAGGTTTAGATTAAGACATGTTAAGACTAGGATAGGATTAGATTTAGACAGATTTAGACAGGTTTAGATTAAGACAGGTTAAGACTAGGATAGGTTTAGATTTAGACAGATTTAGACAGGTTTAGATTAAGACATGTTAAGACTAGGATAGGTTTAGATTTAGACAGATTTAGACAGGTTTAGATTAAGACAGGTTAAGACTAGGATAGGTTTAGATTTAGACAGATTTAGACAGGTTTAGATTAAGACATGTTAAGACTAGGATAGGTTTAGATTTAGACAGGTTTAGATTAAGACAGGTTAAGACTAGGATAGGTTTAGATTTAGACAGATTTAGACAGGTTTAGATTAAGACATGTTAAGACTAGGATAGGTTTAGATTTAGACAGATTTAGACAGATTTAGACAGGTTTAGATTAAGACATGTTAAGACTAGGATAGGTTTAGATTTAGACAGATTTAGACAGGTTTAGATTAAGACATGTTAAGACTAGGATAGGTTTAGATTTAGACAGATTTAGACAGGTTTAGATTAAGACATGTTAAGACTAGGATAGGTTTAGATTTAGACAGATTTAGACAGGTTTAGATTAAGACATGTTAAGACTAGGATAGGTTTAGATTTAGACAGATTTAGACAGGTTTAGATTAAGACATGTTAAGACTAGGATAGGTTTAGATTTAGACAGGTTTAGATTAAGACAGGTTAAGACTACGATCGGTTTAGATTTAGACAGATTAAGACAGATTTAGATTAAGACATGTTAAGACTAGGATAGGTTTAGATTTAGACAGATTTAGACAGATTTAGACAGGTTTAGATTAAGACATGTTAAGACTAGGATAGGTTTAGATTTAGACAGATTTAGACAGGTTTAGATTAAGACATGTTAAGACTAGGATAGGTTTAGATTTAGACAGATTTAGACAGGTTTAGATTAAGACATGTTAAGACTAGGATAGGTTTAGATTTAGACAGATTTAGACAGGTTTAGATTAAGACATGTTAAGACTAGGATAGGTTTAGATTTAGACAGATTTAGACAGGTTTAGATTAAGACAGGTTAAGACTAGGATAGGTTTAGATTTAGACAGATTTAGACAGGTTTAGATTAAGACATGTTAAGACTAGGATAGGTTTAGATTTAGACAGGTTTAGATTAAGACAGGTTAAGACTAGGATAGGTTTAGATTTAGACAGATTTAGACAGGTTTAGATTAAGACATGTTAAGACTAGGATAGGTTTAGATTTAGACAGATTTAGACAGATTTAGACAGGTTTAGATTTAGACATGTTAAGACTAGGATAGGTTTAGATTTAGACAGATTTAGACAGGTTTAGATTAAGACATGTTAAGACTAGGATAGGTTTAGATTTAGACAGATTTAGACAGGTTTAGATTAAGACATGTTAAGACTAGGATAGGTTTAGATTTAGACAGATTTAGACAGGTTTAGATCAAGACAGGTTAAGACTAGGATAGGTTTAGATTTAGACAGGTTTAGATTAAGACAGGTTAAGACTAGGATAGGTTTAGATTTAGACAGATTTAGACAGATTTAGATTAAGACATGTTAAGACTAGGATAGGTTTAGATTTAGACAGATTTAGACAGGTTTAGATTAAGACATGTTAAGACTAGGATAGGTTTAGATTTAGACAGGTTTAGATTAAGACAGGTTAAGACTAGGATAGGTTTAGATTTAGACAGATTTAGACAGATTTAGATTAAGACATGTTAAGACTAGGATAGGTTTAGATTTAGACAGATTTAGACAGATTTAGATTAAGACATGTTAAGACTAGGATAGGTTTAGATTTAGACAGATTTAGACAGATTTAGATTAAGACAGGTTAAGACTAGGATAGGTTTAGATTTAGACAGATTTAGATTAAGACATGTTAAGACTAGGATAGGTTTAGATTTAGACAGATTTAGACAGGTTTAGATTAAGACATGTTAAGACTAGGATAGGTTTAGATTTAGACAGGTTTAGATTAAGACAGGTTAAGACTAGGATAGGTTTAGATTTAGACAGATTTAGACAGATTTAGATTAAGACATGTTAAGACTAGGATAGGTTTAGATTTAGACAGATTTAGACAGATTTAGATTAAGACATGTTAAGACTAGGATAGGTTTAGATTTAGACAGATTTAGACAGATTTAGATTAAGACAGGTTAAGACTAGGATAGGTTTAGATTTAGACAGATTTAGACAGATTTAGATTAAGACAGGTTAAGACTAGGATAGGTTTAGATTTAGACAGATTTAGACAGGTTTAGATTAAGACAGGTTAAGACTAGGATAGGTTTAGATTTAGACAGATTTAGACAGGTTTAGATTAAGACATGTTAAGACTAGGATAGGTTTAGATTTAGACAGATTTAGACAGGTTTACATTAAGACATGTTAAGACTAGGATAGGTTTAGATTTAGACAGATTTAGACAGTTTTAGATTAAGACATGTTAAGACTAGGATAGGTTTAGATTTAGACAGATTTAGACAGGTTTAGATTAAGACATGTTAAGACTAGGATAGGTTTAGATTTAGACAGATTTAGACAGGTTTAGATTAAGACAGGTTAAGACTAGGATAGGTTTAGATTTAGACAGATTTAGACAGGTTTAGATTAAGACATGTTAAGACTAGGATAGGTTAAGATTTAGACAGATTTAGACAGGTTTAGTTTAAGACATGTTAAGACTAGGATAGGTTTAGATTTCGACAGATTTCGACAAGTTTAGATTAAGACAGGTTAAGACTAGGATAGGTTTAGATTTAGACAGATTTAGACAGGTTTAGATTAAGACATGTTAACACTAGGATAGGTTTAGATTTAGACAGATTTAGACAGGTTTAGATTATGACAGGTTAAGACTAGGATGGGTTTAGATTTAGACAGATTTAGACAGGTTAAGATTAAGACATGTTAAGACTAGGATAGGTTTAGATTTAGACAGATTTAGACAGGTTTAGATTAAGACATGTTAAGACTAGGATAGGTTTAGATTTAGATAGATTTAGACAGGTTTAGATTAAGACATGTTAAGACTAGGATAGGTTTAGATTTGAACAGATTTAGACAGGTTTAGATTAAGACATGTTAAGACTAGGATAGGTTTAGATTTAGACAGATTTAGACAGATTTAGACAGGTTTAGATTAAGACATGTTAAGACTAGGATAGGTTTAGATTTAGACAGATTTAGACAGATTTAGATTAAGACATGTTAAGACTAGGATAGGTTTAGATTTAGACAGATTTAGACAGGTTTAGATTAAGACATGTTAAGACTAGGATAGGTTTAGATTTAGACAGGTTTAGATTAAGACAGGTTAAGACTAGGATAGGTTTAGATTTAGACAGGTTTAGATTAAGACATGTTAAGACTAGGATAGGTTTAGATTTAGACAGATTTAGACAGATTTAGATTAAGACATGTTAAGACTAGGATAGGTTTAGATTTAGACAGATTTAGACAGATTTAGATTAAGACAGGTTAAGACTAGGATAGGTTTAGATTTAGACAGATTTAGACAGATTTAGATTAAGACAGGTTAAGACTAGGATAGGTTTAGATTTAGACAGATTTAGACAGGTTTAGATTAAGACAGGTAAAGACTAGGATAGGTTTAGATTTAGACAGATTTAGACAGGTTTAGATTAAGACATGTTAAGACTAGGATAGGTTTAGATTTAGACAGATTTAGACAGGTTTAGATTAAGACATGTTAAGACTAGGATAGGTTTAGATTTAGACAGATTTAGACAGGTTTAGATTAAGACATGTTAACACTAGGATAGGTTCAGATTTAGACAGATTTAGACAGGTTTAGATTAAGACATGTTAAGACTAGGATAGGTTTAGATTTAGACAGATTTAGACAGGTTTAGATTAAGACAGGTTAAGACTAGGATAGGTTTAGATTTAGACAGATTTAGACAGGTTTAGATTAAGACATGTTAAGACTAGGATAGGTTTAGATTTAGATAGATTTAGACAGGTTTAGATTAAGACATGTTAAGACTAGGATAGGTTTAGATTTAAACAGATTTAGACAGATTTAGACAGGTTTAGATTAAGACATGTTAAGACTAGGATAGGTTTAGATTTAGACAGATTTAGACAGGTTTAGATTAAGACATGTTAAGACTAGGATAGGTTTAGATTTAGACAGATTTAGACAGGTTTAGATTAAGACATGTTAAGACTAGGATAGGTATAGATTTAGACAGATTTAGACAGGTTTAGATTAAGACATGTTAAGACTAGGATAGGTTTAGATTTAGATAGATTTAGACAGGTTTAGATTAAGACATGTTAAGACTAGGATAGGTTTAGATTTAAACAGATTTAGACAGATTTAGACAGGTTTAGATTAAGACATGTTAAGACTAGGATAGGTTTAGATTTAGACAGATTTAGACAGGTTTAGATTAAGACATGTTAAGACTAGGATAGGTTTAGATTTAGACAGATTTAGACAGGTTTAGATTAAGACATGTTAAGACTAGGATAGGTATAGATTTAGACAGATTTAGACAGGTTTAGATTAAGACAGGTTAAGACTAGGATAGGTTTAGATTTAGACAGATTTAGACAGGTTTAGATTAAGACATGTTAAGACTAGGATAGGTTAAGATTTAGACAGATTTAGACAGGTTTAGTTTAAGACATGTTAAGACTAGGATAGGTTTAGATTTCGACAGATTTCGACAGGTTTAGATTAAGACAGGTTAAGACTAGGATAGGTTTAGATTTAGACAGATTTAGACAGGTTTAGATTAAGACATGTTAAGACTAGGATAGGTTTAGATTTAGACAGATTTAGACAGGTTTAGATTATGACAGGTTAAGACTAGGATGGGTTTAGATTTAGACAAATTTAGACAGGTTAAGATTAAGACATGTTAAGACTAGGATAGGTTTAGATTTAGACAGATTTAGACAGATTTAGATTAAGACAGGTTAAGACTAGGATAGGTTTAGATTTAGACAGATTTAGACAGATTTAGATTAAGACAGGTTAAGACTAGGATAGGTTTAGATTTAGACAGATTTAGACAGGTTTAGATTAAGACAGGTAAAGACTAGGATAGGTTTAGATTTAGACAGATTTAGACAGGTTTAGATTAAGACATGTTAAGACTAGGATAGGTTTAGATTTAGACAGATTTAGACAGGTTTAGATTAAGACATGTTAAGACTAGGATAGGTTTAGATTTAGACAGATTTAGACAGGTTTAGATTAAGACATGTTAACACTAGGATAGGTTCAGATTTAGACAGATTTAGACAGGTTTAGATTAAGACATGTTAAGACTAGGATAGGTTTAGATTTAGACAGATTTAGACAGGTTTAGATTAAGACAGGTTAAGACTAGGATAGGTTTAGATTTAGACAGATTTAGACAGGTTTAGATTAAGACATGTTAAGACTAGGATAGGTTTAGATTTAGATAGATTTAGACAGGTTTAGATTAAGACATGTTAAGACTAGGATAGGTTTAGATTTAAACAGATTTAGACAGATTTAGACAGGTTTAGATTAAGACATGTTAAGACTAGGATAGGTTTAGATTTAGACAGATTTAGACAGGTTTAGATTAAGACATGTTAAGACTAGGATAGGTTTAGATTTAGACAGATTTAGACAGGTTTAGATTAAGACATGTTAAGACTAGGATAGGTATAGATTTAGACAGATTTAGACAGGTTTAGATTAAGACATGTTAAGACTAGGATAGGTTTAGATTTAGATAGATTTAGACAGGTTTAGATTAAGACATGTTAAGACTAGGATAGGTTTAGATTTAAACAGATTTAGACAGATTTAGACAGGTTTAGATTAAGACATGTTAAGACTAGGATAGGTTTAGATTTAGACAGATTTAGACAGGTTTAGATTAAGACATGTTAAGACTAGGATAGGTTTAGATTTAGACAGATTTAGACAGGTTTAGATTAAGACATGTTAAGACTAGGATAGGTATAGATTTAGACAGATTTAGACAGGTTTAGATTAAGACAGGTTAAGACTAGGATAGGTTTAGATTTAGACAGATTTAGACAGGTTTAGATTAAGACATGTTAAGACTAGGATAGGTTAAGATTTAGACAGATTTAGACAGGTTTAGTTTAAGACATGTTAAGACTAGGATAGGTTTAGATTTCGACAGATTTCGACAGGTTTAGATTAAGACAGGTTAAGACTAGGATAGGTTTAGATTTAGACAGATTTAGACAGGTTTAGATTAAGACATGTTAAGACTAGGATAGGTTTAGATTTAGACAGATTTAGACAGGTTTAGATTATGACAGGTTAAGACTAGGATGGGTTTAGATTTAGACAAATTTAGACAGGTTAAGATTAAGACATGTTAAGACTAGGATAGGTTTAGATTTAGACAGATTTAGACAGGTTTAGATTAAGACATGTTAAGACTAGGATAGGTTTAGATTTACATAGATTTAGACAGGTTTAGATTAAGACATGTTAAGACTAGGATAGGTTTAGATTTAAACAGATTTAGACAGATTTAGACAGGTTTAGATTAAGACATGTTAAGACTAGGATAGGTTTAGATTTAGACAGATTTAGACAGGTTTAGATCAAGACATGGTAAGACTAGGATAGGTTTAGATTTAGACAGATTTAGACAGGTTTAGATTAAGACAGGTTAAGACTAGGATAGGTTTAGATTTAGACAGATTTAGACAGGTTTAGATTAAGACAGGTTAAGACTAGGATAGGTTTAGATTTAGACAGATTTAGACAGATTTAGATTAAGACATGTTAAGACTAGGATAGGTTTAGATTTAGAAAGATTTAGACAGGTTTAGATTAAGACATGTTAAGACTAGGATAGGTTTAGATTTAGACAGATTTAGACAGGTTTAGATTAAGACATGTTAAGACTAGGATAGGTTTAGATTTAGACAGATTTAGACAGATTTAGACAGGTTTAGATTAAGACATGTTAAGACTAGGATAGGTTTAGATTTAGACAGATTTAGACAGGTTTAGATTAAGACATGTTAAGACTAGGATAGGTTTAGATTTAGACAGATTTAGACAGATTTAGACAGGTTTAGATTAAGACATGTTAAGACTAGGATAGGTTTAGATTTAGACAGATTTAGACAGATTTAGATTAAGACATGTTAAGACTAGGATAGGTTTAGATTTAGACAGATTTAGACAGATTTAGATTAAGACAGGTTAAGACTAGGATAGGTTTAGATTTAGACAGATTTAGACAGATTTAGATTAAGACAGGTTAAGACTAGGATAGGTTTAGATTTAGACAGATTTAGACAGGTTTAGATTAAGACAGGTTAAGACTAGGATAGGTTTAGATTTAGACAGATTTAGACAGGTTTAGATTAAGACATGTTAAGACTAGGATAGGTTTAGATTTAGACAGATTTAGACAGGTTTACATTAAGACATGTTAAGACTAGGATAGGTTTAGATTTAGACAGATTTAGACAGTTTTAGATTAAGACATGTTAAGACTAGGATAGGTTTAGATTTAGACAGATTTAGACAGGTTTAGATTAAGACATGTTAAGACTAGGATAGGTTTAGATTTAGACAGATTTAGACAGGTTTAGATTAAGACAGGTTAAGACTAGGATAGGTTTAGATTTAGACAGATTTAGACAGGTTTAGATTAAGACATGTTAAGACTAGGATAGGTTAAGATTTAGACAGATTTAGACAGGTTTAGTTTAAGACATGTTAAGACTAGGATAGGTTTAGATTTCGACAGATTTCGACAGGTTTAGATTAAGACATGTTAAGACTAGGATAGGTTTAGATTTAGACAGATTTAGACAGGTTTAGATTAAGACATGTTAAGACTAGGATAGGTTTAGATTTAGACAGATTTAGACAGGTTTAGATTATGACAGGTTAAGACTAGGATGGGTTTAGATTTAGACAGATTTAGACAGGTTAAGATTAAGACATGTTAAGACTAGGATAGGTTTAGATTTAGACAGATTTAGACAGGTTTAGATTAAGACATGTTAAGACTAGGATAGGTTTAGATTTACATAGATTTAGACAGGTTTAGATTAAGACATGTTAAGACTAGGATAGGTTTAGATTTAAACAGATTTAGACAGATTTAGACAGGTTTAGATTAAGACATGTTAAGACTAGGATAGGTTTAGATTTAGACAGATTTAGACAGGTTTAGATCAAGACATGGTAAGACTAGGATAGGTTTAGATTTAGACAGATTTAGACAGGTTTAGATTAAGACATGTTAAGACTAGGATAGGTTTAGATTTAGACAGATTTAGACAGGTTTAGATTAAGACAGGTTAAGACTAGGATAGGTTTAGATTTAGACAGATTTAGACAGGTTTAGATTAAGACAGGTTAAGACTAGGATAGGTTTAGATTTAGACAGATTTAGACAGATTTAGATTAAGACATGTTAAGACTAGGATAGGTTTAGATTTAGACAGATTTAGACAGGTTTAGATTAAGACATGTTAAGACTAGGATAGGTTTAGATTTAGACAGATTTAGACAGGTTTAGATTAAGACATGTTAAGACTAGGATAGGTTTAGATTTAGACAGATTTAGACAGATTTAGACAGGTTTAGATTAAGACATGTTAAGACTAGGATAGGTTTAGATTTAGACAGATTTAGACAGGTTTAGATTAAGACATGTTAAGACTAGGATAGGTTTAGATTTAGACAGATTTAGACAGGTTTAGATTAAGACATGTTAAGACTAGGATAGGTTTAGATTTAGACAGATTTAGACAGATTTAGATTAAGACATGTTAAGACTAGGATAGGTTTAGATTTAGACAGATTTAGACAGATTTAGATTAAGACAGGTTAAGACTAGGATAGGTTTAGATTTAGACAGATTTAGACAGATTTAGATTAAGACAGGTTAAGACTAGGATAGGTTTAGATTTAGACAGATTTAGACAGGTTTAGATTAAGACAGGTTAAGACTAGGATAGGTTTAGATTTAGACAGATTTAGACTGGTTTAGATTAAGACATGTTAAGACTAGGATAGGTTTAGATTTAGACAGATTTAGACAGGTTTACATTAAGACATGTTAAGACTAGGATAGGTTTAGATTTAGACAGATTTAGACAGTTTTAGATTAAGACATGTTAAGACTAGGATAGGTTTAGATTTAGACAGATTTAGACAGATTTAGATTAAGACATGTTAAGACTAGGATAGGTTTAGATTTAGACAGATTTAGACAGATTTAGATTAAGACAGGTTAAGACTAGGATAGGTTTAGATTTAGACAGATTTAGACAGATTTAGATTAAGACAGGTTAAGACTAGGATAGGTTTAGATTTAGACAGATTTAGACAGGTTTAGATTAAGACAGGTTAAGACTAGGATAGGTTTAGATTTAGACAGATTTAGACAGGTTTACATTAAGACAGGTTAAGACTAGGATAGGTTTAGATTTAGACAGATTTAGACAGGTTTAGATTAAGACAGGTTAAGACTAGGATAGGTTTAGATTTAGACAGATTTAGACAGATTTAGATTAAGACATGTTAAGACTAGGATAGGTTTAGATTTAGACAGATTTAGACAGGTTTAGATTAAGACATGTTAAGACTAGGATAGGTTTAGATTTAGACAGATTTAGACAGGTTTAGATTAAGACATGTTAAGACTAGGATAGGTTTAGATTTAGACAGATTTAGACAGGTTTAGATTAAGACAGGTTAAGACTAGGATAGGTTTAGATTTAGACAGATTTAGACAGGTTTAGATTAAGACAGGTTAAGACTAGGATAGGTTTAGATTTAGACAGATTTAGACAGATTTAGATTAAGACATGTTAAGACTAGGATAGGTTTAGATTTAGACAGATTTAGACAGGTTTAGATTACGACAGGTTAAGACTAGGATAGGTTTAGATTTAGACAGATTTAGACAGGTTTAGATTAAGACATGTTAAGACTAGGATAGGTTAAGATTTAGACAGATTTAGACAGGTTTAGTTTAAGACATGTTAAGACTAGGATAGGTTTAGATTTCGACAGATTTCGACAAGTTTAGATTAAGACAGGTTAAGACTAGGATAGGTTTAGATTTAGACAGATTTAGACAGGTTTAGATTAAGACATGTTAAGACTAGGATAGGTTTAGATTTAGACAGATTTAGACAGGTTTAGATTATGACAGGTTAAGACTAGGATGGGTTTAGATTTAGACAGATTTAGACAGGTTAAGATTAAGACATGTTAAGACTAGGATAGGTTTAGATTTAGACAGATTTAGACAGGTTTAGATTAAGACATGTTAAGACTAGGATAGGTTTAGATTTAGATAGATTTAGACAGGTTTAGATTAAGACATGTTAAGACTAGGATAGGTTTAGATTTAGACAGATTTAGACAGATTTAGACAGGTTTAGATTAAGACATGTTAAGACTAGGATAGGTTTAGATTTAGACAGATTTAGACAGATTTAGATTAAGACATGTTAAGACTAGGATAGGTTTAGATTTAGACAGATTTAGACAGGTTTAGATTAAGACATGTTAAGACTAGGATAGGTTTAGATTTAGACAGGTTTAGATTAAGACAGGTTAAGACTAGGATAGGTTTAGATTTAGACAGGTTTAGATTAAGACATGTTAAGACTAGGATAGGTTTAGATTTAGACAGATTTAGACAGATTTAGATTAAGACATGTTAAGACTAGGATAGGTTTAGATTTAGACAGATTTAGACAGATTTAGATTAAGACAGGTTAAGACTAGGATAGGTTTAGATTTAGACAGATTTAGACAGATTTAGATTAAGACAGGTTAAGACTAGGATAGGTTTAGATTTAGAAAGATTTAGACAGGTTTAGATTAAGACAGGTTAAGACTAGGATAGGTTTAGATTTAGACAGATTTAGACAGGTTTAGATTAAGACATGTTAAGACTAGGATAGGTTTAGATTTAGACAGATTTAGACAGGTTTAGATTAAGACAGGTTAAGACTAGGATAGGTTTAGATTTAGACAGATTTAGACAGGTTTAGATTAAGACATGTTAAGACTAGGATAGGTTTAGATTTAGATAGATTTAGACAGGTTTAGATTAAGACATGTTAAGACTAGGATAGGTTTAGATTTAAACAGATTTAGACAGATTTAGACAGGTTTAGATTAAGACATGTTAAGACTAGGATAGGTTTAGATTTAGACAGATTTAGACAGGTTTAGATTAAGACATGTTAAGACTAGGATAGGTTTAGATTTAGACAGATTTAGACAGGTTTAGATTAAGACATGTTAAGACTAGGATAGGTATAGATTTAGACAGATTTAGACAGGTTTAGATTAAGACATGTTAAGACTAGGATAGGTTTAGATTTAGATAGATTTAGACAGGTTTAGATTAAGACATGTTAAGACTAGGATAGGTTTAGATTTAAACAGATTTAGACAGATTTAGACAGGTTTAGATTAAGACATGTTAAGACTAGGATAGGTTTAGATTTAGACAGATTTAGACAGGTTTAGATTAAGACATGTTAAGACTAGGATAGGTTTAGATTTAGACAGATTTAGACAGGTTTAGATTAAGACATGTTAAGACTAGGATAGGTATAGATTTAGACAGATTTAGACAGGTTTAGATTAAGACAGGTTAAGACTAGGATAGGTTTAGATTTAGACAGATTTAGACAGATTTAGATTAAGACAGGTTAAGACTAGGATAGGTTTAGATTTAGACAGATTTAGACAGGTTTAGATTAAGACATGTTAAGACTAGGATAGGTTAAGATTTAGACAGATTTAGACAGGTTTAGTTTAAGACATGTTAAGACTAGGATAGGTTTAGATTTCGACAGATTTCGACAGGTTTAGATTAAGACAGGTTAAGACTAGGATAGGTTTAGATTTAGACAGATTTAGACAGGTTTAGATTAAGACATGTTAAGACTAGGATAGGTTTAGATTTAGACAGATTTAGACAGGTTTAGATTATGACAGGTTAAGACTAGGATGGGTTTAGATTTAGACAGATTTAGACAGGTTAAGATTAAGACATGTTAAGACTAGGATAGGTTTAGATTTAGACAGATTTAGACAGGTTTAGATTAAGACATGTTAAGACTAGGATAGGTTTAGATTTACATAGATTTAGACAGGTTTAGATTAAGACATGTTAAGACTAGGATAGGTTTAGATTTAGACAGATTTAGACAGGTTCAGATTAAGACAGGTTAAGACTAGGATAGGTTTAGATTTAGACAGATTTAGACAGGTTTAGATTAAGACAGGTTAAGACTAGGATAGGTTTAGATTTAGACAGATTTAGACAGATTTAGATTAAGACATGTTAAGACTAGGATAGGTTTAGATTTAGAAAGATTTAGACAGGTTTAGATTAAGACATGTTAAGACTAGGATAGGTTTAGATTTAGACAGATTTAGACAGGTTTAGATTAAGACATGTTAAGACTAGGATAGGTTTAGATTTAGACAGATTTAGACAGATTTAGACAGGTTTAGATTAAGACATGTTAAGACTAGGATAGGTTTAGATTTAGACAGATTTAGACAGGTTTAGATTAAGACATGTTAAGTCTAGGATAGGTTTAGATTTAGACAGATTTAGACAGGTTTAGATTAAGACAGGTTAAGACTAGGATAGGTTTAGATTTAGACAGATTTAGACAGGTTTAGATTAAGACATGTTAAGACTAGGATAGGTTAAGATTTAGACAGATTTAGACAGGTTTAGTTTAAGACATGTTAAGACTAGGATAGGTTTAGATTTCGACAGATTTCGACAGGTTTAGATTAAGACAGGTTAAGACTAGGATAGGTTTAGATTTAGACAGATTTAGACAGGTTTAGATTAAGACATGTTAAGACTAGGATAGGTTTAGATTTAGACAGATTTAGACAGGTTTAGATTATGACAGGTTAAGACTAGGATGGGTTTAGATTTAGACAAATTTAGACAGGTTAAGATTAAGACATGTTAAGACTAGGATAGGTTTAGATTTAGACAGATTTAGACAGGTTTAGATTAAGACATGTTAAGACTAGGATAGGTTTAGATTTACATAGATTTAGACAGGTTTAGATTAAGACATGTTAAGACTAGGATAGGTTTAGATTTAAACAGATTTAGACAGATTTAGACAGGTTTAGATTAAGACATGTTAAGACTAGGATAGGTTTAGATTTAGACAGATTTAGACAGGTTTAGATCAAGACATGGTAAAACTAGGATAGGTTTAGATTTAGACAGATTTAGACAGGTTTAGATTAAGACATGTTAAGACTAGGATAGGTTTAGATTTAGACAGATTTAGACAGGTTTAGATTAAGACAGGTTAAGACTAGGATAGGTTTAGATTTAGACAGATTTAGACAGGTTTAGATTAAGACAGGTTAAGACTAGGATAGGTTTAGATTTAGACAGATTTAGACAGATTTAGATTAAGACATGTTAAGACTAGGATAGGTTTAGATTTAGAAAGATTTAGACAGGTTTAGATTAAGACATGTTAAGACTAGGATAGGTTTAGATTTAGACAGATTTAGACAGGTTTAGATTAAGACATGTTAAGACTAGGATAGGTTTAGATTTAGACAGATTTAGACAGATTTAGACAGGTTTAGATTAAGACATGTTAAGACTAGGATAGGTTTAGATTTAGACAGATTTAGACAGGTTTAGATTAAGACATGTTAAGACTAGGATAGGTTTAGATTTAGACAGATTTAGACAGATTTAGACAGGTTTAGATTAAGACATGTTAAGACTAGGATAGATTTAGATTTAGACAGATTTAGACAGATTTAGACAGGTTTAGATTAAGACATGTTAAGACTAGGATAGGTTTAGATTTAGACAGATTTAGACAGATTTAGACAGGTTTAGATTAAGACATGTTAAGACTAGGATAGGTTTAGATTTAGACAGATTTAGACAGATTTAGATTAAGACAGGTTAAGACTAGGATAGGTTTAGATTTAGACAGATTTAGACAGATTTAGATTAAGACAGGTTAAGACTAGGATAGGTTTAGATTTAGACAGATTTAGACAGGTTTAGATTAAGACAGGTTAAGACAAGGATAGGTTTAGATTTAGACAGATTTAGACAGGTTTAGATTAAGACATGTTAAGACTAGGATAGGTTTAGATTTAGACAGATTTAGACAGGTTTACATTAAGACATGTTAAGACTAGGATAGGTTTAGATTTAGACAGATTTAGACAGTTTTAGATTAAGACATGTTAAGACTAGGATAGGTTTAGATTTAGACAGATTTAGACAGGTTTAGATTAAGACATGTTAAGACTAGGATAGGTTTAGATTTAGACAGATTTAGACAGGTTTAGATTAAGACAGGTTAAGACTAGGATAGGTTTAGATTTAGACAGATTTAGACAGGTTTAGATTAAGACATGTTAAGACTAGGATAGGTTAAGATTTAGACAGATTTAGACAGGTTTAGTTTAAGACATGTTAAGACTAGGATAGGTTTAGATTTCGACAGATTTCGACAGGTTTAGATTAAGACAGGTTAAGACTAGGATAGGTTTAGATTTAGACAGATTTAGACAGGTTTAGATTAAGACATGTTAAGACTAGGATAGGTTTAGATTTAGACAGATTTAGACAGGTTTAGATTATGACAGGTTAAGACTAGGATGGGTTTAGATTTAGACAGATTTAGACAGGTTAAGATTAAGACATGTTAAGACTAGGATAGGTTTAGATTTAGACAGATTTAGACAGGTTTAGATTAAGACATGTTAAGACTAGGATAGGTTTAGATTTACATAGATTTAGACAGGTTTAGATTAAGACATGTTAAGACTAGGATAGGTTTAGATTTAAACAGATTTAGACAGATTTAGACAGGTTTAGATTAAGACATGTTAAGACTAGGATAGGTTTAGATTTAGACAGATTTAGACAGGTTTAGATCAAGACATGGTAAGACTAGGATAGGTTTAGATTTAGACAGATTTAGACAGGTTTAGATTAAGACATGTTAAGACTAGGATAGGTTTAGATTTAGACAGATTTAGACAGGTTTAGATTAAGACAGGTTAAGACTAGGATAGGTTTAGATTTAGACAGATTTAGACAGGTTTAGATTAAGACAGGTTAAGACTAGGATAGGTTTAGATTTAGACAGATTTAGACAGATTTAGATTAAGACATGTTAAGACTAGGATAGGTTTAGATTTAGACAGATTTAGACAGGTTTAGATTAAGACATGTTAAGACTAGGATAGGTTTAGATTTAGACAGATTTAGACAGGTTTAGATTAAGACATGTTAAGACTAGGATAGGTTTAGATTTAGACAGATTTAGACAGATTTAGACAGGTTTAGATTAAGACATGTTAAGACTAGGATAGGTTTAGATTTAGACAGATTTAGACAGGTTTAGATTAAGACATGTTAAGACTAGGATAGGTTTAGATTTAGACAGATTTAGACAGGTTTAGATTAAGACATGTTAAGACTAGGATAGGTTTAGATTTAGACAGATTTAGACAGATTTAGATTAAGACATGTTAAGACTAGGATAGGTTTAGATTTAGACAGATTTAGACAGATTTAGATTAAGACAGGTTAAGACTAGGATAGGTTTAGATTTAGACAGATTTAGACAGATTTAGATTAAGACAGGTTAAGACTAGGATAGGTTTAGATTTAGACAGATTTAGACAGGTTTAGATTAAGACAGGTTAAGACTAGGATAGGTTTAGATTTAGACAGATTTAGACAGGTTTACATTAAGACATGTTAAGACTAGGATAGGTTTAGATTTAGACAGATTTAGACAGGTTTACATTAAGACATGTTAAGACTAGGATAGGTTTAGATTTAGACAGATTTAGACAGTTTTAGATTAAGACATGTTAAGACTAGGATAGGTTTAGATTTAGACAGATTTAGACAGATTTAGATTAAGACATGTTAAGACTAGGATAGGTTTAGATTTAGACAGATTTAGACAGATTTAGATTAAGACATGTTAAGACTAGGATAGGTTTAGATTTAGACAGATTTAGACAGGTTTAGATTAAGACATGTTAAGACTAGGATAGGTTTAGATTTAGACAGATTTAGACAGGTTTAGATTAAGACATGTTAAGACTAGGATAGGTTTAGATTTAGACAGATTTAGACAGGTTTAGATTAAGACAGGTTAAGACTAGGATAGGTTTAGATTTAGACAGATTTAGACAGGTTTAGATTAAGACAGGTTAAGACTAGGATAGGTTTAGATTTAGACAGATTTAGACAGATTTAGATTAAGACATGTTAAGACTAGGATAGGTTTAGATTTAGACAGATTTAGACAGGTTTAGATTAAGACATGTTAAGACTAGGATAGGTTTAGATTTAGACAGATTTAGACAGGTTTAGATTAAGACATGTTAAGACTAGGATAGGTTTAGATTTAGACAGATTTAGACAGGTTTACATTAAGACATGTTAAGACTAGGATAGGTTTAGATTTAGACAGATTTAGAAAGTTTTAGATTAAGACATGTTAAGACTAGGATAGGTTTAGATTTAGAAAGATTTAGACAGGTTTAGATTAAGACATGTTAAGACTAGGATAGGTTTAGATTTAGACAGATTTAGACAGGTTTAGATTAAGACAGGTTAAGACTAGGATAGGTTTAGATTTAGACAGATTTAGACAGGTTTAGATTAAGACATGTTAAGACTAGGATAGGTTAAGATTTAGACAGATTTAGACAGGTTTAGTTTAAGACATGTTAAGACTAGGATAGGTTTAGATTTCGACAGATTTCGACAAGTTTAGATTAAGACAGGTTAAGACTAGGATAGGTTTAGATTTAGACAGATTTAGACAGGTTTAGATTAAGACATGTTAAGACTAGGATAGGTTTAGATTTAGACAGATTTAGACAGGTTTAGATTATGACAGGTTAAGACTAGGATGGGTTTAGATTTAGACAGATTTAGACAGGTTAAGATTAAGACATGTTAAGACTAGGATAGGTTTAGATTTAGACAGATTTAGACAGGTTTAGATTAAGACATGTTAAGACTAGGATAGGTTTAGATTTAGATAGATTTAGACAGGTTTAGATTAAGACATGTTAAGACTAGGATAGGTTTAGATTTAGACAGATTTAGACAGATTTAGACAGGTTTAGATTAAGACATGTTAAGACTAGGATAGGTTTAGATTTAGACAGATTTAGACAGATTTAGATTAAGACATGTTAAGACTAGGATAGGTTTAGATTTAGACAGATTTAGACAGGTTTAGATTAAGACATGTTAAGACTAGGATAGGTTTAGATTTAGACAGGTTTAGATTAAGACAGGTTAAGACTAGGATAGGTTTAGATTTAGACAGGTTTAGATTAAGACATGTTAAGACTAGGATAGGTTTAGATTTAGACAGATTTAGACAGATTTAGATTAAGACAGGTTAAGACTAGGATAGGTTTAGATTTAGACAGATTTAGACAGATTTAGATTAAGACAGGTTAAGACTAGGATAGGTTTAGATTTAGAAAGATTTAGACAGGTTTAGATTAAGACAGGTTAAGACTAGGATAGGTTTAGATTTAGACAGATTTAGACAGGTTTAGATTAAGACATGTTAAGACTAGGATAGGTTTAGATTTAGACAGATTTAGACAGGTTTAGATTAAGACAGGTTAAGACTAGGATAGGTTTAGATTTAGACAGATTTAGACAGGTTTAGATTAAGACATGTTAAGACTAGGATAGGTTTAGATTTAGATAGATTTAGACAGGTTTAGATTAAGACATGTTAAGACTAGGATAGGTTTAGATTTAAACAGATTTAGACAGATTTAGACAGGTTTAGATTAAGACATGTTAAGACTAGGATAGGTTTAGATTTAGACAGATTTAGACAGGTTTAGATTAAGACATGTTAAGACTAGGATAGGTTTAGATTTAGACAGATTTAGACAGGTTTAGATTAAGACATGTTAAGACTAGGATAGGTATAGATTTAGACAGATTTAGACAGGTTTAGATTAAGACATGTTAAGACTAGGATAGGTTTAGATTTAGATAGATTTAGACAGGTTTAGATTAAGACATGTTAAGACTAGGATAGGTTTAGATTTAAACAGATTTAGACAGATTTAGACAGGTTTAGATTAAGACATGTTAAGACTAGGATAGGTTTAGATTTAGACAGATTTAGACAGGTTTAGATTAAGACATGTTAAGACTAGGATAGGTTTAGATTTAGACAGATTTAGACAGATTTAGATTAAGACAGGTTAAGACTAGGATAGGTTTAGATTTAGACAGATTTAGACAGATTTAGATTAAGACAGGTTAAGACTAGGATAGGTTTAGATTTAGAAAGATTTAGACAGGTTTAGATTAAGACAGGTTAAGACTAGGATAGGTTTAGATTTAGACAGATTTAGACAGGTTTAGATTAAGACATGTTAAGACTAGGATAGGTTTAGATTTAGACAGATTTAGACAGGTTTAGATTAAGACAGGTTAAGACTAGGATAGGTTTAGATTTAGACAGATTTAGACAGGTTTAGATTAAGACATGTTAAGACTAGGATAGGTTTAGATTTAGATAGATTTAGACAGGTTTAGATTAAGACATGTTAAGACTAGGATAGGTTTAGATTTAAACAGATTTAGACAGATTTAGACAGGTTTAGATTAAGACATGTTAAGACTAGGATAGGTTTAGATTTAGACAGATTTAGACAGGTTTAGATTAAGACATGTTAAGACTAGGATAGGTTTAGATTTAGACAGATTTAGACAGGTTTAGATTAAGACATGTTAAGACTAGGATAGGTATAGATTTAGACAGATTTAGACAGGTTTAGATTAAGACATGTTAAGACTAGGATAGGTTTAGATTTAGATAGATTTAGACAGGTTTAGATTAAGACATGTTAAGACTAGGATAGGTTTAGATTTAAACAGATTTAGACAGATTTAGACAGGTTTAGATTAAGACATGTTAAGACTAGGATAGGTTTAGATTTAGACAGATTTAGACAGGTTTAGATTAAGACATGTTAAGACTAGGATAGGTTTAGATTTAGACAGATTTAGACAGGTTTAGATTAAGACATGTTAAGACTAGGATAGGTATAGATTTAGACAGATTTAGACAGGTTTAGATTAAGACAGGTTAAGACTAGGATAGGTTTAGATTTAGACAGATTTAGACAGGTTTAGATTAAGACAGGTTAAGACTAGGATAGGTTTAGATTTAGACAGATTTAGACAGATTTAGATTAAGACATGTTAAGACTAGGATAGGTTTAGATTTAGACAGATTTAGACAGGTTTAGATTAAGACATGTTAAGTCTAGGATAGGTTTAGATTTAGACAGATTTAGACAGGTTTAGATTAAGACAGGTTAAGACTAGGATAGGTTTAGATTTAGACAGATTTAGACAGGTTTAGATTAAGACATGTTAAGACTAGGATAGGTTAAGATTTAGACAGATTTAGACAGGTTTAGTTTAAGACATGTTAAGACTAGGATAGGTTTAGATTTCGACAGATTTCGACAGGTTTAGATTAAGACAGGTTAAGACTAGGATAGGTTTAGATTTAGACAGATTTAGACAGGTTTAGATTAAGACATGTTAAGACTAGGATAGGTTTAGATTTAGACAGATTTAGACAGGTTTAGATTATGACAGGTTAAGACTAGGATGGGTTTAGATTTAGACAGATTTAGACAGGTTAAGATTAAGACATGTTAAGACTAGGATAGGTTTAGATTTAGACAGATTTAGACAGGTTTAGATTAAGACATGTTAAGACTAGGATAGGTTTAGATTTACATAGATTTAGACAGGTTTAGATTAAGACATGTTAAGACTAGGATAGGTTTAGATTTAAACAGATTTAGACAGATTTAGACAGGTTTAGATTAAGACATGTTAAGACTAGGATAGGTTTAGATTTAGACAGATTTAGACAGGTTTAGATCAAGACATGGTAAGACTAGGATAGGTTTAGATTTAGACAGATTTAGACAGGTTTAGATTAAGACATGTTAAGACTAGGATAGGTTTAGATTTAGACAGATTTAGACAGGTTTAGATTAAGACAGGTTAAGACTAGGATAGGTTTAGATTTAGACAGATTTAGACAGGTTTAGATTAAGACAGGTTAAGACTAGGATAGGTTTAGATTTAGACAGATTTAGACAGATTTAGATTAAGACATGTTAAGACTAGGATAGGTTTAGATTTAGAAAGATTTAGACAGGTTTAGATTAAGACATGTTAAGACTAGGATAGGTTTAGATTTAGACAGATTTAGACAGGTTTAGATTAAGACATGTTAAGACTAGGATAGGTTTAGATTTAGACAGATTTAGACAGATTTAGACAGGTTTAGATTAAGACATGTTAAGACTAGGATAGGTTTAGATTTAGACAGATTTAGACAGGTTTAGATTAAGACATGTTAAGACTAGGATAGGTTTAGATTTAGACAGATTTAGACAGATTTAGACAGGTTTAGATTAAGACATGTTAAGACTAGGATAGGTTTAGATTTAGACAGATTTAGACAGATTTAGATTAAGACATGTTAAGACTAGGATAGGTTTAGATTTAGACAGATTTAGACAGATTTAGATTAAGACAGGTTAAGACTAGGATAGGTTTAGATTTAGACAGATTTAGACAGATTTAGATTAAGACAGGTTAAGACTAGGATAGGTTTAGATTTAGACAGATTTAGACAGGTTTAGATTAAGACAGGTTAAGACTAGGATAGGTTTAGATTTAGACAGATTTAGACAGGTTTAGATTAAGACATGTTAAGACTAGGATAGGTTTAGATTTAGACAGATTTAGACAGGTTTACATTAAGACATGTTAAGACTAGGATAGGTTTAGATTTAGACAGATTTAGACAGTTTTAGATTAAGACATGTTAAGACTAGGATAGGTTTAGATTTAGACAGATTTAGACAGGTTTAGATTAAGACATGTTAAGACTAGGATAGGTTTAGATTTAGACAGATTTAGACAGGTTTAGATTAAGACAGGTTAAGACTAGGATAGGTTTAGATTTAGACAGATTTAGACAGGTTTAGATTAAGACATGTTAAGACTAGGATAGGTTAAGATTTAGACAGATTTAGACAGGTTTAGTTTAAGACATGTTAAGACTAGGATAGGTTTAGATTTTGACAGATTTCGACAGGTTTAGATTAAGACAGGTTAAGACTAGGATAGGTTTAGATTTAGACAGATTTAGACAGGTTTAGATTAAGACATGTTAAGACTAGGATAGGTTTAGATTTAGACAGATTTAGACAGGTTTAGATTATGACAGGTTAAGACTAGGATGGGTTTAGATTTAGACAGATTTAGACAGGTTAAGATTAAGACATGTTAAGACTAGGATAGGTTTAGATTTAGACAGATTTAGACAGGTTTAGATTAAGACATGTTAAGACTAGGATAGGTTTAGATTTACATAGATTTAGACAGGTTTAGATTAAGACATGTTAAGACTAGGATAGGTTTAGATTTAAACAGATTTAGACAGATTTAGACAGGTTTAGATTAAGACATGTTAAGACTAGGATAGGTTTAGATTTAGACAGATTTAGACAGGTTTAGATCAAGACATGGTAAGACTAGGATAGGTTTAGATTTAGACAGATTTAGACAGGTTTAGATTAAGACATGTTAAGACTAGGATAGGTTTAGATTTAGACAGATTTAGACAGGTTTAGATTAAGACAGGTTAAGACTAGGATAGGTTTAGATTTAGACAGATTTAGACAGGTTTAGATTAAGACAGGTTAAGACTAGCATAGGTTTAGATTTAGACAGATTTATACAGATTTAGATTAAGACATGTTAAGACTAGGATAGGTTTAGATTTAGACAGATTTAGACAGGTTTAGATTAAGACATGTTAAGACTAGGATAGGTTTAGATTTAGACAGATTTAGACAGGTTTAGATTAAGACATGTTAAGACTAGGATAGGTTTAGATTTAGACAGATTTAGACAGATTTAGACAGGTTTAGATTAAGACATGTTAAGACTAGGATAGGTTTAGATTTAGACAGATTTAGACAGGTTTAGATTAAGACATGTTAAGACTAGGATAGGTTTAGATTTAGACAGATTTAGACAGGTTTAGATTAAGACATGTTAAGACTAGGATAGGTTTAGATTTAGACAGATTTAGACAGATTTAGATTAAGACATGTTAAGACTAGGATAGGTTTAGATTTAGACAGATTTAGACAGGTTTAGATTAAGACAGGTTAAGACTAGGATAGGTTTAGATTTAGACAGATTTAGACAGATTTAGATTAAGACAGGTTAAGACTAGGATAGGTTTAGATTTAGACAGATTTAGACAGGTTTAGATTAAGACAGGTTAAGACTAGGATAGGTTTAGATTTAGACAGATTTAGACAGGTTTAGATTAAGACATGTTAAGACTAGGATAGGTTTAGATTTAGACAGATTTAGACAGGTTTACATTAAGACATGTTAAGGCTAGGATAGGTTTAGATTTAGACAGATTTAGACAGTTTTAGATTAAGACATGTTAAGACTAGGATAGGTTTAGATTTAGACAGATTTAGACAGGTTTAGATTAAGACATGTTAAGACTAGGATAGGTTTAGATTTAGACAGATTTAGACAGGTTTAGATTAAGACAGGTTAAGACTAGGATAGGTTTAGATTTAGACAGATTTAGACAGGTTTAGATTAAGACATGTTAAGACTAGGATAGGTTAAGATTTAGACAGATTTAGACAGGTTTAGTTTAAGACATGTTAAGACTAGGATAGGTTTAGATTTCGACAGATTTCGACAGGTTTAGATTAAGACAGGTTAAGACTAGGATAGGTTTAGATTTAGACAGATTTAGACAGGTTTAGATTAAGACATGTTAAGACTAGGATAGGTTTAGATTTAGACAGATTTAGACAGGTTTAGATTATGACAGGTTAAGACTAGGATGGGTTTAGATTTAGACAGATTTAGACAGGTTAAGATTAAGACATGTTAAGACTAGGATAGGTTTAGATTTAGACAGATTTAGACAGGTTTAGATTAAGACATGTTAAGACTAGGATAGGTTTAGATTTAGATAGATTTAGACAGGTTTAGATTAAGACATGTTAAGACTAGGATAGGTTTAGATTTGAACAGATTTAGACAGGTTTAGATTAAGACATGTTAAGACTAGGATAGGTTTAGATTTAGACAGATTTAGACAGATTTAGACAGGTTTAGATTAAGACATGTTAAGACTAGGATAGGTTTAGATTTAGACAGATTTAGACAGATTTAGATTAAGACATGTTAAGACTAGGATAGGTTTAGATTTAGACAGATTTAGACAGGTTTAGATTAAGACATGTTAAGACTAGGATAGGTTTAGATTTAGACAGGTTTAGATTAAGACAGGTTAAGACTAGGATAGGTTTAGATTTAGACAGGTTTAGATTAAGACATGTTAAGACTAGGATAGGTTTAGATTTAGACAGATTTAGACAGATTTAGATTAAGACATGTTAAGACTAGGATAGGTTTAGATTTAGACAGATTTAGTAAGATTTAGATTAAGACAGGTTAAGACTAGGATAGGTTTAGATTTAGACAGATTTAGACAGATTTAGATTAAGACAGGTTAAGACTAGGATAGGTTTAGATTTAGACAGATTTAGACAGGTTTAGATTAAGACAGGTTAAGACTAGGATAGGTTTAGATTTAGACAGATTTAGACAGGTTTAGATTAAGACATGTTAAGACTAGGATAGGTTTAGATTTAGACAGATTTAGACAGGTTTATATTAAGACATGTTAAGACTAGGATAGGTTTAGATTTAGACAGATTTAGACAGGTTTAGATTAAGACATGTTAAGACTAGGATAGGTTTAGATTTAGACAGATTTAGACAGGTTAAGATTAAGACATGTTAAGACTAGGATAGGTTTAGATTTAGACAGATTTAGACAGGTTTAGATTAAGACAGGTTAAGACTAGGATAGGTTTAGATTTAGACAGATTTAGACAGGTTTAGATTAAGACATGTTAAGACTAGGATAGGTTTAGATTTAGATAGATTTAGACAGGTTTAGATTAAGACATGTTAAGACTAGGATAGGTTTAGATTTAAACAGATTTAGACAGATTTAGACAGGTTTAGATTAAGACATGTTAAGACTAGGATAGGTTTAGATTTAGACAGATTTAGACAGGTTTAGATTAAGACATGTTAAGACTAGGATAGGTTTAGATTTAGACAGATTTAGACAGGTTTAGATTAAGACATGTTAAGACTAGGATAGGTATAGATTTAGACAGATTTAGACAGGTTTAGATTAAGACAGGTTAAGACTAGGATAGGTTTAGATTTAGACAGATTTAGACAGGTTTAGATTAAGACAGGTTAAGACTAGGATAGGTTTAGATTTAGACAGATTTAGACAGATTTAGATTAAGACATGTTAAGACTAGGATAGGTTTAGATTTAGACAGATTTAGACAGGTTTAGATTAAGACATGTTAAGTCTAGGATAGGTTTAGATTTAGACAGATTTAGACAGGTTTAGATTAAGACAGGTTAAGACTAGGATAGGTTTAGATTTAGACAGATTTAGACAGGTTTAGATTAAGACATGTTAAGACTAGGATAGGTTAAGATTTAGACAGATTTAGACAGGTTTAGTTTAAGACATGTTAAGACTAGGATAGGTTTAGATTTCGACAGATTTCGACAGGTTTAGATTAAGACAGGTTAAGACTAGGATAGGTTTAGATTTAGACAGATTTAGACAGGTTTAGATTAAGACATGTTAAGACTAGGATAGGTTTAGATTTAGACAGATTTAGACAGGTTTAGATTATGACAGGTTAAGACTAGGATGGGTTTAGATTTAGACAGATTTAGACAGGTTAAGATTAAGACATGTTAAGACTAGGATAGGTTTAGATTTAGACAGATTTAGACAGGTTTAGATTAAGACATGTTAAGACTAGGATAGGTTTAGATTTAGATAGATTTAGACAGGTTTAGATTAAGACATGTTAAGACTAGGATAGGTTTAGATTTAAACAGATTTAGACAGATTTAGACAGGTTTAGATTAAGACATGTTAAGACTAGGATAGGTTTAGATTTAGACAGATTTAGACAGGTTTAGATCAAGACATGTTAAGACTAGGATAGGTTTAGATTTAGACAGATTTAGACAGGTTTAGATTAAGACATGTTAAGACTAGGATAGGTTTAGATTTAGACAGATTTAGACAGGTTTAGATTAAGACAGGTTAAGACTAGGATAGGTTTAGATTTAGACAGATTTAGACAAGTTTAGATTAAGACAGGTTAAGACTAGGATAGGTTTAGATTTAGACAGATTTAGACAGATTTAGATTAAGACATGTTAAGACTAGGATAGGTTTAGATTTAGACAGATTTAGACAGGTTTAGATTAAGACATGTTAAGACTAGGATAGGTTTAGATTTAGACAGATTTAGACAGGTTTAGATTAAGACATGTTAAGACTAGGATATGTTTAGATTTAGACAGATTTAGACAGATTTAGACAGGTTTAGATTAAGACATGTTAAGACTAGGATAGGTTTAGATTTAGACAGATTTAGACAGGTTTAGATTAAGACATGTTAAGACTAGGATAGGTTTAGATTTAGACAGATTTAGACAGATTTAGACAGGTTTAGATTAAGACATGTTAAGACTAGGATAGGTTTAGATTTAGACAGATTTAGACAGGTTTAGATTAAGACATGTTAAGACTAGGATAGGTTCAGATTTAGACAGATTTAGACAGGTTTAGATTAAGACATGTTAAGACTAGGATAGGTTTAGATTTAGACAGATTTAGACAGGTTTAGATTAAGACATGTTAAGACTAGGATAGGTTTAGATTTAGACAGATTTAGACAGGTTTAGATTAAGACATGTTAAGACTAGGATAGGTTTAGATTTAGACAGATTTAGACAGGTTTACATTAAGACATGTTAAGACTAGGATAGGTTTAGATTTAGACAGATTTGGACAGTTTTAGATTAAGACATGTTAAGACTAGGATAGGTTTAGATTTAGACAGATTTAGACAGGTTTAGATTAAGACATGTTAAGACTAGGATAGGTTTAGATTTAGACAGATTTAGACAGGTTTAGATTAAGACAGGTTAAGACTAGGATAGGTTTAGATTTAGACAGATTTAGACAGGTTTAGATTAAGACATGTTAAGACTAGGATAGGTTAAGATTTAGACAGATTTAGACAGGTTTAGTTTAAGACATGTTAAGACTAGGATAGGTTTAGATTTCGACAGATTTCGACAGGTTTAGATTAAGACAGGTTAAGACTAGGATAGGTTTAGATTTAGACAGATTTAGACAGGTTTAGATTAAGACATGTTAAGACTAGGATATGTTTAGATTTAGACAGATTTAGACAGGTTTAGATTAAGACATGTTAAGACTAGGATAGGTTTAGATTTAAACAGATTTAGACAGATTTAGACAGGTTTAGATTAAGACATGTTAAGACTAGGATAGGTTTAGATTTAGACAGATTTAGACAGGTTTAGATTAAGACATGTTAAGACTAGGATAGGTTTAGATTTAGACAGATTTAGACAGGTTTAGATTAAGACATGTTAAGACTAGGATAGGTATAGATTTAGACAGATTTAGACAGGTTTAGATTAAGACAGGTTAAGACTAGGATAGGTTTAGATTTAGACAGATTTAGACAGGTTTAGATTAAGACAGGTTAAGACTAGGATAGGTTTAGATTTAGACAGATTTAGACAGATTTAGATTAAGACATGTTAAGACTAGGATAGGTTTAGATTTAGACAGATTTAGACAGGTTTAGATTAAGACATGTTAAGTCTAGGATAGGTTTAGATTTAGACAGATTTAGACAGGTTTAGATTAAGACAGGTTAAGACTAGGATAGGTTTAGATTTAGACAGATTTAGACAGGTTTAGATTAAGACATGTTAAGACTAGGATAGGTTAAGATTTAGACAGATTTAGACAGGTTTAGTTTAAGACATGTTAAGACTAGGATAGGTTTAGATTTCGACAGATTTCGACAGGTTTAGATTAAGACAGGTTAAGACTAGGATAGGTTTAGATTTAGACAGATTTAGACAGGTTTAGATTAAGACATGTTAAGACTAGGATAGGTTTAGATTTAGACAGATTTAGACAGGTTTAGATTATGACAGGTTAAGACTAGGATGGGTTTAGATTTAGACAGATTTAGACAGGTTAAGATTAAGACATGTTAAGACTAGGATAGGTTTAGATTTAGACAGATTTAGACAGGTTTAGATTAAGACATGTTAAGACTAGGATAGGTTTAGATTTAGATAGATTTAGACAGGTTTAGATTAAGACATGTTAAGACTAGGATAGGTTTAGATTTAAACAGATTTAGACAGATTTAGACAGGTTTAGATTAAGACATGTTAAGACTAGGATAGGTTTAGATTTAGACAGATTTAGACAGGTTTAGATCAAGACATGTTAAGACTAGGATAGGTTTAGATTTAGACAGATTTAGACAGGTTTAGATTAAGACATGTTAAGACTAGGATAGGTTTAGATTTAGACAGATTTAGACAGGTTTAGATTAAGACAGGTTAAGACTAGGATAGGTTTAGATTTAGACAGATTTAGACAGGTTTAGATTAAGACAGGTTAAGACTAGGATAGGTTTAGATTTAGACAGATTTAGACAGATTTAGATTAAGACATATTAAGACTAGGATAGGTTTAGATTTAGACAGATTTAGACAGGTTTAGATTAAGACATGTTAAGACTAGGATAGGTTTAGATTTAGACAGATTTAGACAGGTTTAGATTAAGACATGTTAAGACTAGGATAGGTTTAGATTTAGACAGATTTAGACAGATTTAGACAGGTTTAGATTAAGACATGTTAAGACTAGGATAGGTTTAGATTTAGACAGATTTAGACAGGTTTAGATTAAGACATGTTAAGACTAGGATAGGTTTAGATTTAGACAGATTTAGACAGATTTAGACAGGTTTAGATTAAGACATGTTAAGACTAGGATAGGTTTAGATTTAGACAGATTTAGACAGGTTTAGATTAAGACATGTTAAGACTAGGATAGGTTCAGATTTAGACAGATTTAGACAGGTTTAGATTAAGACATGTTAAGACTAGGATAGGTTTAGATTTAGACAGATTTAGACAGGTTTAGATTAAGACATGTTAAGACTAGGATAGGTTTAGATTTAGACAGATTTAGACAGGTTTAGATTAAGACATGTTAAGACTAGGATAGGTTTAGATTTAGACAGATTTAGACAGGTTTACATTAAGACATGTTAAGACTAGGATAGGTTTAGATTTAGACAGATTTGGACAGTTTTAGATTAAGACATGTTAAGACTAGGATAGGTTTAGATTTAGACAGATTTAGACAGGTTTAGATTAAGACATGTTAAGACTAGGATAGGTTTAGATTTAGACAGATTTAGACAGGTTTAGATTAAGACAGGTTAAGACTAGGATAGGTTTAGATTTAGACAGATTTAGACAGGTTTAGATTAAGACATGTTAAGACTAGGATAGGTTAAGATTTAGACAGATTTAGACAGGTTTAGTTTAAGACATGTTAAGACTAGGATAGGTTTAGATTTCGACAGATTTCGACAGGTTTAGATTAAGACAGGTTAAGACTAGGATAGGTTTAGATTTAGACAGATTTAGACAGGTTTAGATTAAGACATGTTAAGACTAGGATAGGTTTAGATTTAGACAGATTTAGACAGGTTTAGATTATGACAGGTTAAGACTAGGATGGGTTTAGATTTAGACAGATTTAGACAGGTTAAGATTAAGACATGTTAAGACTAGGATAGGTTTAGATTTAGACAGATTTAGACAGGTTTAGATTAAGACATGTTAAGACTAGGATAGGTTTCGATTTAGATAGATTTAGACAGGTTTAGATTAAGACATGTTAAGACTAGGATAGGTTTAGATTTGAACAGATTTAGACAGGTTTAGATTAAGACATGTTAAGACTAGGATAGGTTTAGATTTAGACAGATTTAGACAGATTTAGACAGGTTTAGATTAAGACATGTTAAGACTAGGATAGGTTTAGATTTAGACAGATTTAGACAGATTTAGATTAAGACATGTTAAGACTAGGATAGGTTTAGATTTAGACAGATTTAGACAGGTTTAGATTAAGACATGTTAAGACTAGGATAGGTTTAGATTTAGACAGGTTTAGATTAAGACAGGTTAAGACTAGGATAGGTTTAGATTTAGACAGATTTAGATTAAGACATGTTAAGACTAGGATAGGTTTAGATTTAGACAGATTTAGACAGATTTAGATTAAGACATGTTAAGACTAGGATAGGTTTAGATTTAGACAGATTTAGACAGATTTAGATTAAGACAGGTTAAGACTAGGATAGGTTTAGATTTAGACAGATTTAGACAGATTTAGATTAAGACAGGTTAAGACTAGGATAGGTTTAGATTTAGACAGATTTAGACAGGTTTAGATTAAGACAGGTTAAGACTAGGATAGGTTTAGATTTAGACAGATTTAGACAGGTTTAGATTAAGACATGTTAAGACTAGGATAGGTTTAGATTTAGACAGATTTAGACAGGTTTAGATTAAGACATGTTAAGACTAGGATAGGTTTAGATTTAGACAGATTTAGACAGGTTTAGATTAAGACATGTTAAGACTAGGATAGGTTTAGATTTAGACAGATTTAGACAGGTTTAGTTTAAGACATGTTAAGACTAGGATAGGTTTAGATTTCGACAGATTTCGACAGGTTTAGATTAAGACAGGTTAAGACTAGGATAGGTTTAGATTCAGACAGATTTAGACAGGTTTAGATTAAGACATGTTAAGACTAGGATAGGTTTAGATTTAGACAGATTTAGACAGGTTTAGATTATGACAGGTTAAGACTAGGATGGGTTTAGATTTAGACAGATTTAGACAGGTTAAGATTAAGACATGTTAAGACTAGGATAGGTTTAGATTTAGACAGATTTAGACAGGTTTAGATTAAGACATGTTAAGACTAGGATAGGTTTAGATTTAGATAGATTTAGACAGGTTTAGATTAAGACATGTTAAGACTAGGATAGGTTTAGATTTAAACAGATTTAGACAGATTTAGACAGGTTTAGATTAAGACATGTTAAGACTAGGATAGGTTTAGATTTAGACAGATTTAGACAGGTTTAGATTAAGACATGTTAAGACTAGGATAGGTTTAGATTTAGACAGATTTAGACAGGTTTAGATTAAGACATGTTAAGACTAGGATAGGTTTAGATTTAGACAGATTTAGACAGATTTAGACAGGTTTAGATTAAGACATGTTAAGACTAGGATAGGTTTAGATTTAGACAGATTTAGACAGATTTAGATTAAGACATGTTAAGACTAGGATAGGTTTAGATTTAGACAGATTTAGACAGGTTTAGATTAAGACATGTTAAGACTAGGATAGGTTTAGATTTAGACAGGTTTAGATTAAGACAGGTTAAGAGTAGGATAGGTTTAGATTTAGACAGATTTAGATTAAGACATGTTAAGACTAGGATAGGTTTAGATTTAGACAGATTTAGACAGATTTAGATTAAGACATGTTAAGACTAGGATAGGTTTAGATTTAGACAGATTTAGACAGATTTAGATTAAGACAGGTTAAGACTAGGATAGGTTTAGATTTAGACAGATTTAGACAGATTTAGATTAAGACAGGTTAAGACTAGGATAGGTTTAGATTTAGACAGATTTAGACAGGTTTAGATTAAGACAGGTTAAGACTAGGATAGGTTTAGATTTAGACAGATTTAGACAGGTTTAGATTAAGACATGTTAAGACTAGGATAGGTTTAGATTTAGACAGATTTAGACAGGTTTAGATTAAGACATGTTAAGACTAGGATAGGTTTAGATTTAGACAGATTTAGACAGGTTTAGATTAAGACATGTTAAGACTAGGATAGGTTTAGATTTAGACAGATTTAGACAGGTTTAGATTAAGACATGTTAAGACTAGGATAGGTTTAGATTTAGACAGATTTAGACATGTTTAGATTAAGACAGGTTAAGACTAGGATAGGTTTAGATTTAGACAGATTTAGACAGGTTTAGATTAAGACATGTTAAGACTAGGATAGGTTAAGATTTAGACAGATTTAGACAGGTTTAGTTTAAGACATGTTAAGACTAGGATAGGTTTAGATTTCGACAGATTTCGATAAGGTTTAGATTAAGACAGGTTAAGACTAGGATAGGTTTAGATTTAGACAGATTTAGACAGGTTTAGATTAAGACATGTTAAGACTAGGATAGGTTT
Source organism: Lophius americanus (assembly GCA_037951165.1). Taxonomy (NCBI): domain Eukaryota; kingdom Metazoa; phylum Chordata; class Actinopteri; order Lophiiformes; family Lophiidae; genus Lophius; species Lophius americanus. Next base: position 104,893 of record JBBDHG010000596.1, read on the forward strand.
AGATTTAGACAGATTTAGACAGGTTTAGATTATGACAGGTTAAGACTAGGATGGGTTTAGATTTAGACAGATTTAGACAGGTTAAGATTAAGACATGTTAAGACTAGGATAGGTTTAGATTTAGACAGATTTAGACAGGTTTAGATTAAGACATGTTAAGGACTAGGATAGGTTTAGATTTAGATAGATTTAGACAGGTTTAGATTAAGACATGTTAAGACTAGGATAGGTTTAGATTTAAACAGATTTAGACAGATTTAGACAGGTTTAGATTAAGACATGTTAAGACTAGGATAGGTTTAGATTTAGACAGATTTAGACAGATTTAGATTAAGACATGTTAAGACTAGGATAGGTTTAGATTTAGACAGATTTAGACAGGTTTAGATTAAGACATGTTAAGACTAGGATAGGTTTAGATTTAGACAGATTTAGACAGATTTAGACAGGTTTAGATTAAGACATGTTAAGACTAGGATAGGTTTAGATTTAGACAGATTTAGACAGATTTAGATTAAGACATGTTAAGACTAGGATAGGTTTAGATTTAGACAGATTTAGACAGGTTTAGATTAAGACATGTTAAGACTAGGATAGGTTTAGATTTAGACAGGTTTAGATTAAGACAGGTTAAGACTAGGATAGGTTTAGATTTAGACAGATTTAGATTAAGACATGTTAAGACTAGGATAGGTTTAGATTTAGACAGATTTAGACAGATTTAGATTAAGACATGTTAAGACTAGGATAGGTTTAGATTTAGACAGATTTAGACAGATTTAGATTAAGACAGGTTAAGACTAGGATAGGTTTAGATTTAGACAGATTTAGACAGATTTAGATTAAGACAGGTTAAGACTAGGATAGGTTTAGATTTAGACAGATTTAGACAGGTTTAGATTAAGACAGGTTAAGACTAGGATAGGTTTAGATTTAGACAGATTTAGACAGGTTTAGATTAAGACATGTTAAGACTAGGATAGGTTTAGATTTAGACAGATTTAGACAGGTTTAGATTAAGACATGTTAAGACTAGGATAGGTTTAGATTTAGACAGATTTAGACAGGTTTAGATTAAGACATGTTAAGACTAGGATAGGTTTAGATTTAGACAGATTTAGACAGGTTTAGATTAAGACATGTTAAGACTAGGATAGGTTTAGATTTAGACAGATTTAGACAGGTTTAGATTAAGACAGGTTAAGACTAGGATAGGTTTAGATTTAGACAGATTTAGACAGGTTTAGATTAAGACATGTTAAGACTAGGATAGGTTAAGATTTAGACAGATTTAGACAGGTTTAGTTTAAGACATGTTAAGACTAGGATAGGTTTAGATTTCGACAGATTTCGACAGGTTTAGATTAAGACAGGTTAAGACTAGGATAGGTTTAGATTTAGACAGATTTAGACAGGTTTAGATTAAGACATGTTAAGACTAGGATAGGTTTAGATTTAGACAGATTTAGACAGGTTTAGATTATGACAGGTTAAGACTAGGATGGGTTTAGATTTAGACAGATTTAGACAGGTTAAGATTAAGACATGTTAAGACTAGGATAGGTTTAGATTTAGACAGATTTAGACAGGTTTAGATTAAGACATGTTAAGACTAGGATAGGTTTAGATTTAGATAGATTTAGACAGGTTTAGATTAAGACATGTTAAGACTAGGATAGGTTTAGATTTAAACAGATTTAGACAGATTTAGACAGGTTTAGATTAAGACATGTTAAGACTAGGATAGGTTTAGATTTAGACAGATTTAGACAGGTTTAGATTAAGACATGTTAAGACTAGGATAGGTTTAGATTTAGACAGATTTAGACAGGTTTAGATTAAGACATGTTAAGACTAGGATAGGTATAGATTTAGACAGATTTAGACAGGTTTAGATTAAGACAGGTTAAGACTAGGATAGGTTTAGATTTAGACAGATTTAGACAGGTTTAGATTAAGACAGGTTAAGACTAGGATAGGTTTAGATTTAGACAGATTTAGACAGGTTTAGTTTAAGACATGTTAAGACTAGGATAGGTTTAGATTTCGACAGATTTCGACAGGTTTAGATTAAGACAGGTTAAGACTAGGATAGGTTTAGATTTAGACAGATTTAGACAGGTTTAGATTAAGACATGTTAAGACTAGGATAGGTTTAGATTTAGACAGATTTAGACAGGTTTAGATTATGACAGGTTAAGACTAGGATGGGTTTAGATTTAGACAGATTTAGACAGGTTAAGATTAAGACATGTTAAGACTAGGATAGGTTTAGATTTAGACAGATTTAGACAGGTTTAGATTAAGACATGTTAAGACTAGGATAGGTTTCGATTTAGATAGATTTAGACAGGTTTAGATTAAGACATGTTAAGACTAGGATAGGTTTAGATTTGAACAGATTTAGACAGGTTTAGATTAAGACATGTTAAGACTAGGATAGGTTTAGATTTAGACAGATTTAGACAGATTTAGACAGGTTTAGATTAAGACATGTTAAGACTAGGATAGGTTTAGATTTAGACAGATTTAGACAGATTTAGATTAAGACATGTTAAGACTAGGATAGGTTTAGATTTAGACAGATTTAGACAGGTTTAGATTAAGACATGTTAAGACTAGGATAGGTTTAGATTTAGACAGGTTTAGATTAAGACAGGTTAAGACTAGGATAGGTTTAGATTTAGACAGATTTAGATTAAGACATGTTAAGACTAGGATAGGTTTAGATTTAGACAGATTTAGACAGATTTAGATTAAGACATGTTAAGACTAGGATAGGTTTAGATTTAGACAGATTTAGACAGATTTAGATTAAGACAGGTTAAGACTAGGATAGGTTTAGATTTAGACAGATTTAGACAGATTTAGATTAAGACAGGTTAAGACTAGGATAGGTTTAGATTTAGACAGATTTAGACAGGTTTAGATTAAGACATGTTAAGACTAGGATAGGTTTAGATTTAGACAGATTTAGACAGGTTTAGATTAAGACATGTTAAGACTAGGATAGGTTAAGATTTAGACAGATTTAGACAGGTTTAGTTTAAGACATGTTAAGACTAGGATAGGTTTAGATTTCGACGGATTTCGACAGGTTTAGATTAAGACAGGTTAAGACTAGGATAGGTTTAGATTTAGACAGATTTAGACAGGTTTAGATTAAGACATGTTAAGACTAGGATAGGTTTAGATTTAGACAGATTTAGACAGGTTTAGATTATGACATGTTAAGACTAGGATAGGTTTAGATTTAGACAGATTTAGACAGGTTTAGATTAAGACATGTTAAGACTAGGATAGGTTTAGATTTAGACAGATTTAGACAGGTTTAGATTAAGACATGTTAAGACTAGGATAGGTTTAGATTTAGATAGATTTAGACAGGTTTAGATTAAGACATGTTAAGACTAGGATAGGTTTAGATTTAAACAGATTTAGACAGATTTAGACAGGTTTAGATTAAGACATGTTAAGACTAGGATAGGTTTAGATTTAGACAGATTTAGACAGGTTTAGATTAAGACATGTTAAGACTAGGATAGGTTTAGATTTAGACAGATTTAGACAGGTTTAGATTAAGACATGTTAAGACTAGGATAGGTATAGATTTAGACAGATTTAGACAGGTTTAGATTAAGACAGGTTAAGACTAGGATAGGTTTAGATTTAGACAGATTTAGACAGGTTTAGATTAAGACAGGTTAAGACTAGGATAGGTTTAGATTTAGACAGATTTAGACAGGTTTAGTTTAAGACATGTTAAGACTAGGATAGGTTTAGATTTCGACAGATTTCGACAGGTTTAGATTAAGACAGGTTAAGACTAGGATAGGTTTAGATTTAGACAGATTTAGACAGGTTTAGATTAAGACATGTTAAGACTAGGATAGGTTTAGATTTAGACAGATTTAGACAGGTTTAGATTATGACAGGTTAAGACTAGGATGGGTTTAGATTTAGACAGATTTAGACAGGTTAAGATTAAGACATGTTAAGACTAGGATAGGTTTAGATTTAGACAGATTTAGACAGGTTTAGATTAAGACATGTTAAGACTAGGATAGGTTTCGATTTAGATAGATTTAGACAGGTTTAGATTAAGACATGTTAAGACTAGGATAGGTTTAGATTTGAACAGATTTAGACAGGTTTAGATTAAGACATGTTAAGACTAGGATAGGTTTAGATTTCGACGGATTTCGACAGGTTTAGATTAAGACAGGTTAAGACTAGGATAGGTTTAGATTTAGACAGATTTAGACAGGTTTAGATTAAGACATGTTAAGACTAGGATAGGTTTAGATTTAGACAGATTTAGACAGGTTTAGATTATGACATGTTAAGACTAGGATAGGTTTAGATTTAGACAGATTTAGACAGGTTTAGATTAAGACATGTTAAGACTAGGATAGGTTTAGATTTAGATAGATTTAGACAGGTTTAGATTAAGACATGTTAAGACTAGGATAGGTTTAGATTTAAACAGATTTAGACAGATTTAGACAGGTTTAGATTAAGACATGTTAAGACTAGGATAGGTTTAGATTTAGACAGATTTAGACAGGTTTAGATCAAGACATGTTAAGACTAGGATAGGTTTAGATTTAGACAGATTTAGACAGGTTTAGATTAAGACATGTTAAGACTAGGATAGGTTTAGATTTAGACAGATTTAGACAGGTTTAGATTAAGACAGGTTAAGACTAGGATAGGTTTAGATTTAGACAGATTTAGACAGGTTTAGATTAAGACAGGTTAAGACTAGGATAGGTTTAGATTTAGACAGATTTAGACAGATTTAGATTAAGACATGTTAAGACTAGGATAGGTTTAGATTTAGACAGATTTAGACAGGTTTAGATTAAGACATGTTAAGACTAGGATAGGTTTAGATTTAGACAGATTTAGACAGGTTTAGATTAAGACATGTTAAGACTAGGATAGGTTTAGATTTAGACAGATTTAGACAGATTTAGACAGGTTTAGATTAAGACATGTTAAGACTAGGATAGGTTTAGATTTAGACAGATTTAGACAGGTTTAGATTAAGACATGTTAAGACTAGGATAGGTTTAGATTTAGACAGATTTAGACAGATTTAGACAGGTTTAGATTAAGACATGTTAAGACTAGGATAGGTTTAGATTTAGACAGATTTAGACAGGTTTAGATTAAGACATGTTAAGACTAGGATAGGTTCAGATTTAGACAGATTTAGACAGGTTTAGATTAAGACAGGTTAAGACTAGGATAGGTTTAGATTTAGACAGATTTAGACAGGTTTAGATTAAGACATGTTAAGACTAGGATAGGTTTAGATTTAGACAGATTTAGACAGGTTTAGATTAAGACAGGTTAAGACTAGGATAGGTTTAGATTTAGACAGATTTAGACAGGTTTAGATTAAGACATGTTAAGACTAGGATAGGTTTAGATTTAGATAGATTTAGACAGGTTTAGATTAAGACATGTTAAGACTAGGATAGGTTTAGATTTAAACAGATTTAGACAGATTTAGACAGGTTTAGATTAAGACATGTTAAGACTAGGATAGGTTTAGATTTAGACAGATTTAGACAGGTTTAGATTAAGACATGTTAAGACTAGGATAGGTTTAGATTTAGACAGATTTAGACAGGTTTAGATTAAGACATGTTAAGACTAGGATAGGTTTAGATTTAGACAGATTTAGACAGGTTTAGATTAAGACAGGTTAAGACTAGGATAGGTTTAGATTTAGACAGATTTAGACAGGTTTAGATTAAGACATGTTAAGACTAGGATAGGTTTAGATTTAGACAGGTTTAGATTAAGACAGGTTAAGACTACGATCGGTTTAGATTTAGACAGATTTAGACAGGTTTAGATTAAGACATGTTTAGATTAAGACAGGTTAAGACTAGGATAGGTTTAGATTTAGACAGATTTAGACAGGTTTAGATTAAGACATGTTAAGACTAGGATAGGTTTAGATTTAGACAGATTTAGACAGATTTAGACAGGTTTAGACAGGTTTAGATTAAGACATGTTAAGACTAGGATAGGTTTAGATTTAGACAGATTTAGACAGATTTAGACAGGTTTAGATTAAGACATGTTAAGACTAGGATAGGTAGACTAGGATAGGATAGGTTTAGATTTAGACAGATTTAGACAGGTTTAGATTAAGACATGTTAAGACTAGGATAGGTTTAGATTTAGACATGTTAAGACTAGGATAGGTTTAGATTTAGACAGATTTAGACAGGTTTAGATTAAGACATGTTAAGACTAGGATAGGTTTAGATTTAGACAGATTTAGACAGGTTTAGATTAAGACAGGTTAAGACTAGTATAGGTTTAGATTTAGACAGATTTAGACAGGTTTAGATTAAGACATGTTAAGACTAGGATAGGTTTAGATTTAGACAGGTTTAGATTAAGACAGGTTAAGACTAGGATAGGTTTAGATTTAGACAGATTTAGACAGGTTTAGATTAAGACATGTTAAGACTAGGATAGGTTTAGATTTAGACAGATTTAGACAGATTTAGACAGGTTTAGACAGGTTTAGATTAAGACATGTTAAGACTAGGATAGGTTTAGATTTAGACAGATTTAGACAGATTTAGACAGGTTTAGATTAAGACATGTTAAGACTAGGATAGGTTTAGATTTAGACAGATTTAGACAGGTTTAGATTAAGACATGTTAAGACTAGGATAGGTTTAGATTTAGACAGATTTAGACAGATTTAGACAGATTTAGACAGGTTTAGATTAAGACATGTTAAGACTAGGATAGGTTTAGATTTAGACAGATTTAGACAGATTTAGACAGGTTTAGATTAAGACATGTTAAGACTAGGATAGGTTTAGATTTAGACAGATTTAGACAGGTTTAGATTAAGACATGTTAAGACTAGGATAGGTTTAGATTTAGACATGTTAAGACTAGGATAGGTTTAGATTTAGACAGATTTAGACAGGTTTAGATTAAGACATGTTAAGACTAGGATAGGTTTAGATTTAGACAGATTTAGACAGGTTTAGATTAAGACAGGTTAAGACTAGTATAGGTTTAGATTTAGACAGATTTAGACAGGTTTAGATTAAGACATGTTAAGACTAGGATAGGTTTAGATTTAGACAGGTTTAGATTAAGACAGGTTAAGACTAGGATAGGTTTAGATTTAGACAGATTTAGACAGGTTTAGATTAAGACATGTTAAGACTAGGATAGGTTTAGATTTAGACAGATTTAGACAGATTTAGACAGGTTTAGATTAAGACATGTTAAGACTAGGATAGGTTTAGATTTAGACAGATTTAGACAGGTTTAGATTAAGACATGTTAAGACTAGGATAGGTTTAGATTTAGACAGATTTAGACAGGTTTAGATTAAGACATGTTAAGACTAGGATAGGTTTAGATTTAGACAGATTTAGACAGGTTTAGATTAAGACAGGTTAAGACTAGGATAGGTTTAGATTTAGACAGGTTTAGATTAAGACAGGTTAAGACTAGGATAGGTTTAGATTTAGACAGATTTAGACAGATTTAGATTAAGACATGTTAAGACTAGGATAGGTTTAGATTTAGACAGATTTAGACAGGTTTAGATTAAGACATGTTAAGACTAGGATAGGTGCAGATTTAGACAGATTTAGACAGGTTTAGATTAAGACAGGTTAAGACTAGGATAGGTTTAGATTTAGACAGATTTAGACAGGTTTAGATTAAGACATGTTAAGACTAGGATAGGTTTAGATTTAGACAGATTTAGACAGGTTTAGATTAAGACAGGTTAAGACTAGGATAGGTTTAGATTTAGACAGATTTAGACAGGTTTAGATTAAGACATGTTAAGACTAGGATAGGTTTAGATTTAGACAGGTTTAGATTAAGACAGGTTAAGACTAGGATAGGTTTAGATTTAGACAGATTTAGACAGGTTTAGATTAAGACATGTTAAGACTAGGATAGGTTTAGATTTAGACAGATTTAGACAGGTTTAGATTAAGACATGTTAAGACTAGGATAGGTTTAGATTTAGACAGATTTAGACAGGTTTAGATTAAGACATGTTAAGACTAGGATAGGTTTAGATTTAGACAGATTTAGACAGGTTTAGATTAAGACATGTTAAGACTAGGATAGGTTTAGATTTAGACAGATTTAGACAGGTTTAGATTAAGACAGGTTAAGACTAGGATAGGTTTAGATTTAGACAGATTTAGACAGATTTAGATTAAGACAGGTTAAGACTAGGATAGGTTTAGATTTAGACAGATTTAGACAGGTTTAGATTAAGACATGTTAAGACTAGGATAGGTTTAGATTTAGACAGATTTAGACAGATTTAGACAGGTTTAGATTAAGACATGTTAAGACTAGGATAGGTTTAGATTTAGACAGATTTAGACAGGTTTAGATTAAGACATGTTAAGACTAGGATAGGTTTAGATTTAGACAGATTTAGACAGGTTTAGATTAAGACATGTTAAGACTAGGATAGGTTTAGATTTAGACAGATTTAGACAGGTTTAGATTAAGACAGGTTAAGACTAGGATAGGTTTAGATTTAGACAGATTTAGACAGGTTTAGATTAAGACATGTTAAGACTAGGATAGGTTTAGATTTAGACAGATTTAGACAGGTTTAGATTAAGACAGGTTAAGACTAGGATAGGTTTAGATTTAGACAGATTTAGACAGGTTTAGATTAAGACATGTTAAGACTAGGATAGGTTTAGATTTAGACAGATTTAGACAGGTTTAGATTAAGACAGGTTAAGACTAGGATAGGTTTAGATTTAGACAGATTTAGACAGGTTTAGATTAAGACATGTTAAGACTAGGATAGGTTTAGATTTAGACAGGTTTAGATTAAGACAGGTTAAGACTAGGATAGGTTTAGATTTAGACAGATTTAGACAGGTTTAGATTAAGACATGTTAAGACTAGGATAGGTTTAGATTTAGACAGATTTAGACAGGTTTAGATTAAGACATGTTAAGACTAGGATAGGTTTAGATTTAGACAGATTTAGACAGGTTTAGATTAAGACATGTTAAGACTAGGATAGGTTTAGATTTAGACAGATTTAGACAGGTTTAGATTAAGACATGTTAAGACTAGGATAGGTTTAGATTTAGACAGATTTAGACAGGTTTAGATTAAGACAGGTTAAGACTAGGATAGGTTTAGATTTAGACAGATTTAGACAGATTTAGATTAAGACAGGTTAAGACTAGGATAGGTTTAGATTTAGACAGATTTAGACAGGTTTAGATTAAGACATGTTAAGACTAGGATAGGTTTAGATTTAGACAGATTTAGACAGATTTAGACAGGTTTAGATTAAGACATGTTAAGACTAGGATAGGTTTAGATTTAGACAGATTTAGACAGGTTTAGATTAAGACATGTTAAGACTAGGATAGGTTTAGATTTAGACAGATTTAGACAGGTTTAGATTAAGACATGTTAAGACTAGGATAGGTTTAGATTTAGACAGATTTAGACAGGTTTAGATTAAGACAGGTTAAGACTAGGATAGGTTTAGATTTAGACAGGTTTAGATTAAGACAGGTTAAGACTAGGATAGGTTTAGATTTAGACAGATTTAGACAGATTTAGATTAAGACATGTTAAGACTAGGATAGGTTTAGATTTAGACAGATTTAGACAGGTTTAGATTAAGACATGTTAAGACTAGGATAGGTGCAGATTTAGACAGATTTAGACAGGTTTAGATTAAGACAGGTTAAGACTAGGATAGGTTTAGATTTAGACAGATTTAGACAGGTTTAGATTAAGACATGTTAAGACTAGGATAGGTTTAGATTTAGACAGATTTAGACAGGTTTAGATTAAGACAGGTTAAGACTAGGATAGGTTTAGATTTAGACAGATTTAGACAGGTTTAGATTAAGACATGTTAAGACTAGGATAGGTTTAGATTTAGACAGGTTTAGATTAAGACAGGTTAAGACTAGGATAGGTTTAGATTTAGACAGATTTAGACAGGTTTAGATTAAGACATGTTAAGACTAGGATAGGTTTAGATTTAGACAGATTTAGACAGGTTTAGATTAAGACATGTTAAGACTAGGATAGGTTTAGATTTAGACAGATTTAGACAGGTTTAGATTAAGACATGTTAAGACTAGGATAGGTTTAGATTTAGACAGATTTAGACAGGTTTAGATTAAGACATGTTAAGACTAGGATAGGTTTAGATTTAGACAGATTTAGACAGGTTTAGATTAAGACAGGTTAAGACTAGGATAGGTTTAGATTTAGACAGATTTAGACAGATTTAGATTAAGACATGTTAAGACTAGGATAGGTTTAGATTTAGACAGATTTAGACAGGTTTAGATTAAGACATGTTAAGACTAGGATAGGTTTAGATTTAGACAGGTTTAGATTAAGACATGTTAAGACTAGGATAGGTTTAGATTTAGACAGGTTTAGATTAAGACATGTTAAGACTAGGATAGGTTTAGATTTAGACAGATTTAGACTAGGATAGGTTTAGATTTAAACAGATTTAGACAGATTTAGACAGGTTTAGATTAAGACATGTTAAGACTAGGATAGGTTTAGATTTAGACAGATTTAGACAGGTTTAGATCAAGACATGTTAAGACTAGGATAGGTTTAGATTTAGACAGATTTAGACAGGTTTAGATTAAGACATGTTAAGACTAGGATAGGTTTAGATTTAGACAGATTTAGACAGGTTTAGATTAAGACAGGTTAAGACTAGGATAGGTTTAGATTTAGACAGATTTAGACAGGTTTAGATTAAGACAGGTTAAGACTAGGATAGGTTTAGATTTAGACAGATTTAGAATGATTTAGATTAAGACATGTTAAGACTAGGATAGGTTTAGATTTAGACAGATTTAGACAGGTTTAGATTAAGACATGTTAAGACTAGGATAGGTTTAGATTTAGACAGATTTAGACAGGTTTAGATTAAGACATGTTAAGACTAGGATAGGTTTAGATTTAGACAGATTTAGACAGATTTAGACAGGTTTAGATTAAGACATGTTAAGACTAGGATAGGTTTAGATTTAGACAGATTTAGACAGGTTTAGATTAAGACATGTTAAGACTAGGATAGGTTTAGATTTAGACAGATTTAGACAGATTTAGACAGGTTTAGATTAAGACATGTTAAGACTAGGATAGGTTTAGATTTTGACAGATTTCGACAGGTTTAGATTAAGACATGTTAAGACTAGGATAGGTTCAGATTTAGACAGATTTAGACAGGTTTAGATTAAGACAGGTTAAGACTAGGATAGGTTTAGATTTAGACAGATTTAGACAGGTTTAGATTAAGACATGTTAAGACTAGGATAGGTTTAGATTTAGACAGATTTAGACAGGTTTAGATTAAGACAGGTTAAGACTAGGATAGGTTTAGATTTAGACAGATTTAGACAGGTTTAGATTAAGACATGTTAAGACTAGGATAGGTTTAGATTTAGACAGGTTTAGATTAAGACAGGTTAAGACTAGGATAGGTTTAGATTTAGACAGATTTAGACAGGTTTAGATTAAGACATGTTAAGACTAGGATAGGTTTAGATTTAGACAGATTTAGACAGATTTAGACAGGTTTAGATTAAGACATGTTAAGACTAGGATAGGTTTAGATTTAGACAGATTTAGACAGGTTTAGATTAAGACATGTTAAGACTAGGATAGGTTTAGATTTAGACAGATTTAGACAGATTTAGACAGGTTTAGATTAAGACATGTTAAGACTAGGATAGGTTTAGATTTAGACAGATTTAGACAGGTTTAGATTAAGACATGTTAAGACTAGGATAGGTTCAGATTTAGACAGATTTAGACAGGTTTAGATTAAGACAGGTTAAGACTAGGATAGGTTTAGATTTAGACAGATTTAGACAGGTTTAGATTAAGACATGTTAAGACTAGGATAGGTTTAGATTTAGACAGATTTAGACAGGTTTAGATTAAGACAGGTTAAGACTAGGATAGGTTTAGATTTAGACAGATTTAGACAGGTTTAGATTAAGACATGTTAAGACTAGGATAGGTTTAGATTTAGACAGGTTTAGATTAAGACATGTTAAGACTAGGATAGGTTTAGATTTAGACAGATTTAGACAGGTTTAGATTAAGACATGTTAAGACTAGGATAGGTTTAGATTTAGACAGATTTAGACAGATTTAGACAGGTTTAGATTAAGACATGTTAAGACTAGGATAGGTTTAGATTTAGACAGATTTAGACAGGTTTAGATTAAGACATGTTAAGACTAGGATAGGTTTAGATTTAGACAGATTTAGACAGATTTAGACAGGTTTAGATTAAGACATGTTAAGACTAGGATAGGTTTAGATTTAGACAGATTTAGACAGGTTTAGATTAAGACATGTTAAGACTAGGATAGGTTCAGATTTAGACAGATTTAGACAGGTTTAGATTAAGACAGGTTAAGACTAGGATAGGTTTAGATTTAGACAGATTTAGACAGGTTTAGATTAAGACATGTT
>JBBDHG010000597.1:5000-7500 GCA_037951165.1 Lophius americanus
CAGCGCCGCGAACATCTCTGTTGGGCCGCGGTTCTGCTCGTTCTCCCGGTCAGTTATATTTACCCCGAACAGAGCTCTGGAGGAGCGGCAGAGCGGATCAGGACCGACCCGACCGGGAGCCGTAAACTACCGCCACTTAGGAGCCGATCTGGGGGGATCGGCTCTGCCGGTCCAGATACGGATCAGCTCACGGGCCCAGCTGGACCGGACTGAATCTGCTCAGTGGAAATAGATTGGTCACGCCTCTCAGGCCCAGGAGACATAAGTGAGTTAGTGGGGGTTCATGAGGAGGAGGAGGAGGAGGAGGAGGAGGAGGCTGAAGATGATCAGGAGGTTCGTTTTCACATTTCTCGATGAATCCCGTAACAGAACATCTGAGGAGGAGCGGAAGAACCTTCAAGTTCTACACATATATGTGTTCGGCAACACCAGCTGATCCGTCTCCAGAGACCCGACCCGCCCGGACCCGAACGCTTCCCCGAGGGTCCAGGGCTGACAACACGAGCCAGCATTTCATCCATTCACATACACATTCACCCGTTCACACACACATTCACCTATTCACAAACACATTCACCTATTCACATACACATTCACCTATTCACATACATATTCACCCATTCACACACATTCACCCGTTCACACACACATTCACCTATTCACACACACATTCACCCATTCACAAACACATTCACCTATTCACATACACATTCACCCATTCACAAACACATTCACCTATTCACATACATATTCACATACATATTCACACACATTCACCCATTCACATACACATTCACCTATTCGCATACACATTCACCCATTCACAAACACATTCACCTATTCACAAACACATTCAACCATTCACAAACCCATTCAGACACACATTCACCCATTCACATACACATTCACCCATTCACATACACATTCACCTATTCACAAACACATTCACCCATTCATAAACCCATTCACCTATTCACATACATATTCACCCATTCACATACATTCACCCATTCACATACACATTCACCTATTCACATACACATTCACCCATTCACAAACACATTCACCCATTCACATACACATTCAGACACACATTCACCTATTCACATACACATTCACCCATTCACATACACATTCAGACACACATTCACCTATTCACATACACATTCACCCATTCACATACACATTCACCTATTCACATACACATTCAGACACACATTCACCTATTCACATACACATTCACCCATTCACATACACATTCACCCATTCACATACACGATTCAGACACACATTCACCCATTCGCATACACATTCACCCATTCACATACACATTCAGACACACATTCACCTATTCACATACACATTCACCCATTCACATACACATTCACCTATTCACATACACATTCAGACACACATTCACCTATTCACATACACATTCACCCATTCACATACACATTCACCCATTCACATACACATTCAGACACTCATTCACCCATTCACAAACACATTCACCATTAACTGATGTTATGTCAGAGGCTGCCATGCAAGGCATAAGTGGACGACGGCTCTACCAGCTGATCCACCGTCACCACCAGTCACATTTCCCCTGCAGTGGAGGTCCGGTTGGCGTCAGAAACTTTTACACTGATTTACTGTTTTCAGTTTTACAGTATTTTATGGATCACTTCTTTTTACAGTTTAAGCAATAAGTAAGTCGTGACCAGAACCTTTACAGCATGCTGTTCTGACGGTTCTGATGGTTCTTATGGAGCTAATGGTTCTGATGGTTCTGATAGTTCTGATGGTTCTGATGGTTCTGATGGTTCTGATAGTTCTGATGGTTCTGATGAGCTGATGGTTCTGATGGTTCTGATGGAGCTAATGGTTCTGATGGTTCTGATAGTTCTGATGGTTCTGATGGTTCTAATGGTTCTTATGGTTCTGATGGAGCTGATAGTTCTGATGGTTCTGATGAGCTGATGGTTCTGATGGTTCTGATGAAAGGAAAAAGTTCTGATGGTTTTGATGAGCTGATAGTTCTGATGATTCTGATTGTTCTGATGAGCTGATGGTTCTGATGGTTCTTATGGTTCTGATGGAGCTGATAGTTCTGATGGTTATGATGAGCTGATGGTTCTGATGGTTCTGATGGTGCTAATAATTCTGATGGTTCTGATGGAGATGATGGTTCTGATGGTTCTGATGGCTCTGATGGAGCTAATAGTTTTGATGGTTCTGATGGAGCTGATAGTTCTTATGGTTCTTATGGTTCTAATGGTTCTTATGGTTATGATGGAGCTGATGGTTCTTATGGTTCTGATGGAGCTGATAGTTCTGATGGTTCTTATGGTTCTGATGGTTCTGATGGAGCTGATGGAGGAGAGTGGTTCAGACTTACGTTGACGGTGCTGATCTTGCAGGGCTGACATTCCTCCTGTAGAAACACCAGAACATTAACGTCACATTGGTACCGGACAGAAACTCTGCACCGTAAAACAAA
>JBBDHG010000598.1:0-67683 GCA_037951165.1 Lophius americanus
CCTTGGGGCTGGTAGGTGGCAAGGTAAATGAATGAATTAAGGAATAAAAATACATTTGAAGAAATAAAAATAAAAATAAAATTGCAAAATTTCAAAAGGACTACCAGAGGCGCCGAGCAGCCTCCTTTTCTCCCCTTCTCCTTTTCCCTCCTGGTCGTGGGGGCTGGTAGGTGGCAAAGTAAATGAATGAATGAAGGTATAAAAATACATTTGAGGAAACAAAAAGAAAAAGAAAAAGAAAATTCAAAAGAAAAAGAAAATTCAAAAGAAAAAGAAAAAGAAAATTCAAAAAAATTAAAAATTTCAAAGAGGACTACCACGGGCGCCGAGCATCCTCCTTTTCTCCTCATTTCCTTTCCCCTCCTACTCCTTGGGGCTGGTAGGTGGCAAGGTAAATGAATGAATTAAGGA
This sequence comes from Lophius americanus, assembly GCA_037951165.1. Taxonomy (NCBI): domain Eukaryota; kingdom Metazoa; phylum Chordata; class Actinopteri; order Lophiiformes; family Lophiidae; genus Lophius; species Lophius americanus. The sequence continues at coordinate 412 of JBBDHG010000598.1, forward strand.
ATAAAAATACATTTGAAGAAATAAAAATAAAAATAAAATTGCAAAATTTCAAAAAGGACTACCAGAGGCGCCGAGCAGCCTCCTTTTCTCCCCTTCTCCTTTTCCCTCCTGGTCGTGGGGGCTGGTAGGTGGCAAAGTAAATGAATGAATGAAGGTTTAAAAATACATTTGAGGAAATAACAAGAAAAAGAAAATTCAAAAGAAAAAGAAAAAGAAAAAGAACATTCAAAAGAAAAAGAAAATTCAAAAGAAAAAGAAAAAGAAAATTCAAAAAAATTCAAAATTTCAAAGAGGACTACCACGGGCGCCGAGCATCCTCCTTTTCTCCTCATTTCCTTTCCCCTCCTACTCCTTGGGGCTGGTAGGTGGCAAGGTAAATGAATGAATTAAGGAATAAAAATACATTTGAAGAAATAAAAATAAAAATAAAATTGCAAAATTTCAAAAAGGACTACCAGAGGCGCCGAGCAGCCTCCTTTTCTCCCCTTCTCCTTTTCCCTCCTGGTCGTGGGGGCTGGTAGGTGGCAAAGTAAATGAATGAATGAAGGTATAAAAATACATTTGAGGAAATAAAAAGAAAAAGAAAATTCAAAAGAAAAAGAAAAAGAAAAAGAAAATTCAAAAGAAAAAGAAAATTCAAAAGAAAAAGAAAAAGAAAATTCAAAAAAATTAAAAATTTCAAAGAGGACTACCACGGGCGCCGAGCATCCTCCTTTTCTCCTCATTTCCTTTCCCCTCCTACTCCTTGGGGCTGGTAGGTGGCAAGGTAAATGAATGAATTAAGGAATAAAAATACATTTGAAGAAATAAAAATAAAAATAAAATTGCAAAATTTCAAAAAGGACTACCAGAGGCGCCGAGCAGCCTCCTTTTCTCCCCTTCTCCTTTTCCCTCCTGGTCGTGGGGGCTGGTAGGTGGCAAAGTAAATGAATGAATGAAGGTTTAAAAATACATTTGAGGAAATAACAAGAAAAAGAAAATTCAAAAGAAAAAGAAAAAGAAAAAGAACATTCAAAAGAAAAAGAAAATTCAAAAGAAAAAGAAAAAGAAAATTCAAAAAAATTCAAAATTTCAAAGAGGACTACCACGGGCGCCGAACATCCTCCTTTTCTCCTCATTTCCTTTCCCCTCCTACTCCTTGGGGCTGGTAGGTGGCAAGGTAAATGAATGAATTAAGGAATAAAAATACATTTGAAGAAATAAAAATAAAAATAAAATTGCAAAATTTCAAAAAGGACTACCAGAGGCGCCGAGCAGCCTCCTTTTCTCCCCTTCTCCTTTTCCCTCCTGGTCGTGGGGGCTGGTAGGTGGCAAAGTAAATGAATGAATGAAGGTATAAAAATACATTTGAGGAAATAAAAAGAAAAAGAAAATTCAAAAGAAAAAGAAAAAGAAAAAGAAAATTCAAAAGAAAAAGAAAATTCAAAAGAAAAAGAAAAAGAAAATTCAAAAAAATTCAAAATTTCAAAGAGGACTACCACGGGCGCCGAGCATCCTCCTTTTCTCCTCATTTCCTTTCCCCTCCTACTCCTTGGGGCTGGTAGGTGGCAAGGTAAATGAATGAATTAAGGAATAAAAATACATTTGAAGAAATAAAAATAAAAATAAAATTGCAAAATTTCAAAAAGGACTACCAGAGGCGCCGAGCAGCCTCCTTTTCTCCCCTTCTCCTTTTCCCTCCTGGTCGTGGGGGCTGGTAGGTGGCAAAGTAAATGAATGAATGAAGGTATAAAAATACATTTGAGGAAATAAAAAGAAAAAGAAAATTCAAAAGAAAAAGAAAAAGAAAAAGAAAAAGAAAATTCAAAAGAAAAAGAAAATTCAAAAGAAAAAGAAAAAGAAAATTCAAAAAAATTCAAAATTTCAAAGAGGACTACCACGGGCGCCGAGCATCCTCCTTTTCTCCTCATTTCCTTTCCCCTCCTACTCCTTGGGGCTGGTAGGTGGCAAGGTAAATGAATGAATTAAGGAATAAAAATACATTTGAAGAAATAAAAATAAAAATAAAATTGCAAAATTTCAAAAAGGACTACCAGAGGCGCCGAGCAGCCTCCTTTTCTCCCCTTCTCCTTTTCCCTCCTGGTCGTGGGGGCTGGTAGGTGGCAAAGTAAATGAATGAATGAAGGTTTAAAAATACATTTGAGGAAATAACAAGAAAAAGAAAATTCAAAAGAAAAAGAAAAAGAAAAAGAACATTCAAAAGAAAAAGAAAATTCAAAAGAAAAAGAAAAAGAAAATTCAAAAAAATTCAAAATTTCAAAGAGGACTACCACGGGCGCCGAACATCCTCCTTTTCTCCTCATTTCCTTTCCCCTCCTACTCCTTGGGGCTGGTAGGTGGCAAGGTAAATGAATGAATTAAGGAATAAAAATACATTTGAAGAAATAAAAATAAAAATAAAATTGCAAAATTTCAAAAAGGACTACCAGAGGCGCCGAGCAGCCTCCTTTTCTCCCCTTCTCCTTTTCCCTCCTGGTCGTGGGGGCTGGTAGGTGGCAAAGTAAATGAATGAATGAAGGTATAAAAATACATTTGAGGAAATAAAAAGAAAAAGAAAATTCAAAAGAAAAAGAAAAAGAAAAAGAAAATTCAAAAGAAAAAGAAAATTCAAAAGAAAAAGAAAAAGAAAATTCAAAAAAATTCAAAATTTCAAAGAGGACTACCACGGGCGCCGAGCATCCTCCTTTTCTCCTCATTTCCTTTCCCCTCCTACTCCTTGGGGCTGGTAGGTGGCAAGGTAAATGAATGAATTAAGGAATAAAAATACATTTGAAGAAATAAAAATAAAAATAAAATTGCAAAATTTCAAAAAGGACTACCAGAGGCGCCGAGCAGCCTCCTTTTCTCCCCTTCTCCTTTTCCCTCCTGGTCGTGGGGGCTGGTAGGTGGCAAAGTAAATGAATGAATGAAGGTATAAAAATACATTTGAGGAAAGAAAAAGAAAAAGAAAATTCAAAAGAAAAAGAAAAAGAAAAAGAAAATTCAAAAGAAAAAGAAAATTCAAAAGAAAAAGAAAAAGAAAATTCAAAAAAATTCAAAATTTCAAAGAGGACTACCACGGGCGCCGAGCATCCTCCTTTTCTCCTCATTTCCTTTCCCCTCCTACTCCTTGGGGCTGGTAGGTGGCAAGGTAAATGAATGAATTAAGGAATAAAAATACATTTGAAGAAATAAAAATAAAAATAAAATTGCAAAATTTCAAAAAGGACTACCAGAGGCGCCGAGCAGCCTCCTTTTCTCCCCTTCTCCTTTTCCCTCCTGGTCGTGGGGGCTGGTAGGTGGCAAAGTAAATGAATGAATGAAGGTATAAAAATACATTTGAGGAAATAAAAAGAAAAAGAAAATTCAAAAGAAAAAGAAAAAGAAAAAGAAAATTCAAAAGAAAAAGAAAATTCAAAAGAAAAAGAAAAAGAAAATTCAAAAAAATTAAAAATTTCAAAGAGGACTACCACGGGCGCCGAGCATCCTCCTTTTCTCCTCATTTCCTTTCCCCTCCTACTCCTTGGGGCTGGTAGGTGGCAAGGTAAATGAATGAATTAAGGAATAAAAATACATTTGAAGAAATAAAAATAAAAATAAAATTGCAAAATTTCAAAAAGGACTACCAGAGGCGCCGAGCAGCCTCCTTTTCTCCCCTTCTCCTTTTCCCTCCTGGTCGTGGGGGCTGGTAGGTGGCAAAGTAAATGACTGAATGAAGGTATAAAAATACATTTGAGGAAACAAAAAGAAAAAGAAAAAGAAAATTCAAAAGAAAAAGAAAATTCAAAAGAAAAAGAAAAAGAAAATTCAAAAAAATTAAAAATTTCAAAGAGGACTACCACGGGCGCCGAGCATCCTCCTTTTCTCCTCATTTCCTTTCCCCTCCTACTCCTTGGGGCTGGTAGGTGGCAAGGTAAATGAATGAATTAAGGAATAAAAATACATTTGAAGAAATAAAAATAAAAATAAAATTGCAAAATTTCAAAAAGGACTACCAGAGGCGCCGAGCAGCCTCCTTTTCTCCCCTTCTCCTTTTCCCTCCTGGTCGTGGGGGCTGGTAGGTGGCAAAGTAAATGAATGAATGAAGGTATAAAAATACATTTGAGGAAATAAAAAGAAAAAGAAAATTCAAAAGAAAAAGAAAAAGAAAAAGAAAATTCAAAAGAAAAAGAAAATTCAAAAGAAAAAGAAAAAGAAAATTCAAAAAAATTCAAAATTTCAAAGAGGACTACCACGGGCGCCGAGCATCCTCCTTTTCTCCTCATTTCCTTTCCCCTCCTACTCCTTGGGGCTGGTAGGTGGCAAGGTAAATGAATGAATTAAGGAATAAAAATACATTTGAAGAAATAAAAATAAAAATAAAATTGCAAAATTTCAAAAAGGACTACCAGAGGCGCCGAGCAGCCTCCTTTTCTCCCCTTCTCCTTTTCCCTCCTGGTCGTGGGGGCTGGTAGGTGGCAAAGTAAATGAATGAATGAAGGTTTAAAAATACATTTGAGGAAATAACAAGAAAAAGAAAATTCAAAAGAAAAAGAAAAAGAAAAAGAAAATTCAAAAGAAAAAGAAAATTCAAAAGAAAAAGAAAAAGAAAATTCAAAAAAATTCAAAATTTCAAAGAGGACTACCACGGGCGCCGAGCATCCTCCTTTTCTCCTCATTTCCTTTCCCCTCCTACTCCTTGGGGCTGGTAGGTGGCAAGGTAAATGAATGAATTAAGGAATAAAAATACATTTGAAGAAATAAAAATAAAAATAAAATTGCAAAATTTCAAAAAGGACTACCAGAGGCGCCGAGCAGCCTCCTTTTCTCCCCTTCTCCTTTTCCCTCCTGGTCGTGGGGGCTGGTAGGTGGCAAAGTAAATGAATGAATGAAGGTTTAAAAATACATTTGAGGAAATAACAAGAAAAAGAAAATTCAAAAGAAAAAGAAAAAGAAAAAGAACATTCAAAAGAAAAAGAAAATTCAAAAGAAAAAGAAAAAGAAAATTCAAAAAAATTCAAAATTTCAAAGAGGACTACCACGGGCGCCGAGCATCCTCCTTTTCTCCTCATTTCCTTTCCCCTCCTACTCCTTGGGGCTGGTAGGTGGCAAGGTAAATGAATGAATTAAGGAATAAAAATACATTTGAAGAAATAAAAATAAAAATAAAATTGCAAAATTTCAAAAAGGACTACCAGAGGCGCCGAGCAGCCTCCTTTTCTCCCCTTCTCCTTTTCCCTCCTGGTCGTGGGGGCTGGTAGGTGGCAAAGTAAATGAATGAATGAAGGTATAAAAATACATTTGAGGAAATAAAAAGAAAAAGAAAATTCAAAAGAAAAAGAAAAAGAAAATTCAAAAAAATTCAAAATTTCAAAGAGGACTACCACGGGCGCCGAGCATCCTCCTTTTCTCCTCATTTCCTTTCCCCTCCTACTCCTTGGGGCTGGTAGGTGGCAAGGTAAATGAATGAATTAAGGAATAAAAATACATTTGAAGAAATAAAAATAAAAATAAAATTGCAAAATTTCAAAAAGGACTACCAGAGGCGCCGAGCAGCCTCCTTTTCTCCCCTTCTCCTTTTCCCTCCTGGTCGTGGGGGCTGGTAGGTGGCAAAGTAAATGAATGAATGAAGGTATAAAAATACATTTGAGGAAATAAAAAGAAAAAGAAAATTCAAAAGAAAAAGAAAAAGAAAAAGAAAAAGAAAATTCAAAAGAAAAAGAAAATTCAAAAGAAAAAGAAAAAGAAAATTCAAAAAAATTCAAAATTTCAAAGAGGACTACCACGGGCGCCGAGCATCCTCCTTTTCTCCTCATTTCCTTTCCCCTCCTACTCCTTGGGGCTGGTAGGTGGCAAGGTAAATGAATGAATTAAGGAATAAAAATACATTTGAAGAAATAAAAATAAAAATAAAATTGCAAAATTTCAAAAAGGACTACCAGAGGCGCCGAGCAGCCTCCTTTTCTCCCCTTCTCCTTTTCCCTCCTGGTCGTGGGGGCTGGTAGGTGGCAAAGTAAATGAATGAATGAAGGTTTAAAAATACATTTGAGGAAATAACAAGAAAAAGAAAATTCAAAAGAAAAAGAAAAAGAAAAAGAACATTCAAAAGAAAAAGAAAATTCAAAAGAAAAAGAAAAAGAAAATTCAAAAAAATTCAAAATTTCAAAGAGGACTACCACGGGCGCCGAACATCCTCCTTTTCTCCTCATTTCCTTTCCCCTCCTACTCCTTGGGGCTGGTAGGTGGCAAGGTAAATGAATGAATTAAGGAATAAAAATACATTTGAAGAAATAAAAATAAAAATAAAATTGCAAAATTTCAAAAAGGACTACCAGAGGCGCCGAGCAGCCTCCTTTTCTCCCCTTCTCCTTTTCCCTCCTGGTCGTGGGGGCTGGTAGGTGGCAAAGTAAATGAATGAATGAAGGTATAAAAATACATTTGAGGAAATAAAAAGAAAAAGAAAATTCAAAAGAAAAAGAAAAAGAAAAAGAAAATTCAAAAGAAAAAGAAAATTCAAAAGAAAAAGAAAAAGAAAATTCAAAAAAATTCAAAATTTCAAAGAGGACTACCACGGGCGCCGAGCATCCTCCTTTTCTCCTCATTTCCTTTCCCCTCCTACTCCTTGGGGCTGGTAGGTGGCAAGGTAAATGAATGAATTAAGGAATAAAAATACATTTGAAGAAATAAAAATAAAAATAAAATTGCAAAATTTCAAAAAGGACTACCAGAGGCGCCGAGCAGCCTCCTTTTCTCCCCTTCTCCTTTTCCCTCCTGGTCGTGGGGGCTGGTAGGTGGCAAAGTAAATGAATGAATGAAGGTATAAAAATACATTTGAGGAAATAAAAAGAAAAAGAAAATTCAAAAGAAAAAGAAAAAGAAAAAGAAAATTCAAAAGAAAAAGAAAATTCAAAAGAAAAAGAAAAAGAAAATTCAAAAAAATTAAAAATTTCAAAGAGGACTACCACGGGCGCCGAGCATCCTCCTTTTCTCCTCATTTCCTTTCCCCTCCTACTCCTTGGGGCTGGTAGGTGGCAAGGTAAATGAATGAATTAAGGAATAAAAATACATTTGAAGAAATAAAAATAAAAATAAAATTGCAAAATTTCAAAAAGGACTACCAGAGGCGCCGAGCAGCCTCCTTTTCTCCCCTTCTCCTTTTCCCTCCTGGTCGTGGGGGCTGGTAGGTGGCAAAGTAAATGAATGAATGAAGGTTTAAAAATACATTTGAGGAAATAACAAGAAAAAGAAAATTCAAAAGAAAAAGAAAAAGAAAAAGAACATTCAAAAGAAAAAGAAAATTCAAAAGAAAATTCAAAAAAATTCAAAATTTCAAAGAGGACTACCACGGGCGCCGAACATCCTCCTTTTCTCCTCATTTCCTTTCCCCTCCTACTCCTTGGGGCTGGTAGGTGGCAAGGTAAATGAATGAATTAAGGAATAAAAATACATTTGAAGAAATAAAAATAAAAATAAAATTGCAAAATTTCAAAAAGGACTACCAGAGGCGCCGAGCAGCCTCCTTTTCTCCCCTTCTCCTTTTCCCTCCTGGTCGTGGGGGCTGGTAGGTGGCAAAGTAAATGAATGAATGAAGGTATAAAAATACATTTGAGGAAATAAAAAGAAAAAGAAAATTCAAAAGAAAAAGAAAAAGAAAAAGAAAAAGAAAATTCAAAAGAAAAAGAAAATTCAAAAGAAAAAGAAAAAGAAAATTCAAAAAAATTCAAAATTTCAAAGAGGACTACCACGGGCGCCGAGCATCCTCCTTTTCTCCTCATTTCCTTTCCCCTCCTACTCCTTGGGGCTGGTAGGTGGCAAGGTAAATGAATGAATTAAGGAATAAAAATACATTTGAAGAAATAAAAATAAAAATAAAATTGCAAAATTTCAAAAAGGACTACCAGAGGCGCCGAGCAGCCTCCTTTTCTCCCCTTCTCCTTTTCCCTCCTGGTCGTGGGGGCTGGTAGGTGGCAAAGTAAATGAATGAATGAAGGTATAAAAATACATTTGAGGAAATAAAAAGAAAAAGAAAATTCAAAAGAAAAAGAAAAAGAAAAAGAAAAAGAAAAAGAAAATTCAAAAGAAAAAGAAAAAGAAAATTCAAAAAAATTCAAAATTTCAAAGAGGACTACCACGGGCGCCGAGCATCCTCCTTTTCTCCTCATTTCCTTTCCCCTCCTACTCCTTGGGGCTGGTAGGTGGCAAGGTAAATGAATGAATTAAGGAATAAAAATACATTTGAAGAAATAAAAATAAAAATAAAATTGCAAAATTTCAAAAAGGACTACCAGAGGCGCCGAGCAGCCTCCTTTTCTCCCCTTCTCCTTTTCCCTCCTGGTCGTGGGGGCTGGTAGGTGGCAAAGTAAATGAATGAATGAAGGTATAAAAATACATTTGAGGAAATAAAAAGAAAAAGAAAATTCAAAAGAAAAAGAAAAAGAAAAAGAAAAAGAAAATTCAAAAGAAAAAGAAAATTCAAAAGAAAAAGAAAAAGAAAATTCAAAAAAATTCAAAATTTCAAAGAGGACTACCACGGGCGCCGAGCATCCTCCTTTTCTCCTCATTTCCTTTCCCCTCCTACTCCTTGGGGCTGGTAGGTGGCAAGGTAAATGAATGAATTAAGGAATAAAAATACATTTGAAGAAATAAAAATAAAAATAAAATTGCAAAATTTCAAAAAGGACTACCAGAGGCGCCGAGCAGCCTCCTTTTCTCCCCTTCTCCTTTTCCCTCCTGGTCGTGGGGGCTGGTAGGTGGCAAAGTAAATGAATGAATGAAGGTTTAAAAATACATTTGAGGAAATAACAAGAAAAAGAAAATTCAAAAGAAAAAGAAAAAGAAAAAGAACATTCAAAAGAAAAAGAAAATTCAAAAGAAAAAGAAAAAGAAAATTCAAAAAAATTCAAAATTTCAAAGAGGACTACCACGGGCGCCGAACATCCTCCTTTTCTCCTCATTTCCTTTCCCCTCCTACTCCTTGGGGCTGGTAGGTGGCAAGGTAAATGAATGAATTAAGGAATAAAAATACATTTGAAGAAATAAAAATAAAAATAAAATTGCAAAATTTCAAAAAGGACTACCAGAGGCGCCGAGCAGCCTCCTTTTCTCCCCTTCTCCTTTTCCCTCCTGGTCGTGGGGGCTGGTAGGTGGCAAAGTAAATGAATGAATGAAGGTATAAAAATACATTTGAGGAAATAAAAAGAAAAAGAAAATTCAAAAGAAAAAGAAAAAGAAAAAGAAAATTCAAAAGAAAAAGAAAATTCAAAAGAAAAAGAAAAAGAAAATTCAAAAAAATTCAAAATTTCAAAGAGGACTACCACGGGCGCCGAGCATCCTCCTTTTCTCCTCATTTCCTTTCCCCTCCTACTCCTTGGGGCTGGTAGGTGGCAAGGTAAATGAATGAATTAAGGAATAAAAATACATTTGAAGAAATAAAAATAAAAATAAAATTGCAAAATTTCAAAAAGGACTACCAGAGGCGCCGAGCAGCCTCCTTTTCTCCCCTTCTCCTTTTCCCTCCTGGTCGTGGGGGCTGGTAGGTGGCAAAGTAAATGAATGAATGAAGGTATAAAAATACATTTGAGGAAATAAAAAGAAAAAGAAAATTCAAAAGAAAAAGAAAAAGAAAAAGAAAATTCAAAAGAAAAAGAAAATTCAAAAGAAAAAGAAAAAGAAAATTCAAAAAAATTCAAAATTTCAAAGAGGACTACCACGGGCGCCGAGCATCCTCCTTTTCTCCTCATTTCCTTTCCCCTCCTACTCCTTGGGGCTGGTAGGTGGCAAGGTAAATGAATGAATTAAGGAATAAAAATACATTTGAAGAAATAAAAATAAAAATAAAATTGCAAAATTTCAAAAAGGACTACCAGAGGCGCCGAGCAGCCTCCTTTTCTCCCCTTCTCCTTTTCCCTCCTGGTCGTGGGGGCTGGTAGGTGGCAAAGTAAATGAATGAATGAAGGTTTAAAAATACATTTGAGGAAATAACAAGAAAAAGAAAATTCAAAAGAAAAAGAAAAAGAAAAAGAACATTCAAAAGAAAAAGAAAATTCAAAAGAAAAAGAAAAAGAAAATTCAAAAAAATTCAAAATTTCAAAGAGGACTACCACGGGCGCCGAACATCCTCCTTTTCTCCTCATTTCCTTTCCCCTCCTACTCCTTGGGGCTGGTAGGTGGCAAGGTAAATGAATGAATTAAGGAATAAAAATACATTTGAAGAAATAAAAATAAAAATAAAATTGCAAAATTTCAAAAAGGACTACCAGAGGCGCCGAGCAGCCTCCTTTTCTCCCCTTCTCCTTTTCCCTCCTGGTCGTGGGGGCTGGTAGGTGGCAAAGTAAATGAATGAATGAAGGTATAAAAATACATTTGAGGAAATAAAAAGAAAAAGAAAATTCAAAAGAAAAAGAAAAAGAAAAAGAAAAAGAAAAAGAAAAAGAAAATTCAAAAGAAAAAGAAAAAGAAAATTCAAAAAAATTCAAAATTTCAAAGAGGACTACCACGGGCGCCGAGCATCCTCCTTTTCTCCTCATTTCCTTTCCCCTCCTACTCCTTGGGGCTGGTAGGTGGCAAGGTAAATGAATGAATTAAGGAATAAAAATACATTTGAAGAAATAAAAATAAAAATAAAATTGCAAAATTTCAAAAAGGACTACCAGAGGCGCCGAGCAGCCTCCTTTTCTCCCCTTCTCCTTTTCCCTCCTGGTCGTGGGGGCTGGTAGGTGGCAAAGTAAATGAATGAATGAAGGTATAAAAATACATTTGAGGAAATAAAAAGAAAAAGAAAATTCAAAAGAAAAAGAAAAAGAAAAAGAAAAAGAAAATTCAAAAGAAAAAGAAAATTCAAAAGAAAAAGAAAAAGAAAATTCAAAAAAATTCAAAATTTCAAAGAGGACTACCACGGGCGCCGAGCATCCTCCTTTTCTCCTCATTTCCTTTCCCCTCCTACTCCTTGGGGCTGGTAGGTGGCAAGGTAAATGAATGAATTAAGGAATAAAAATACATTTGAAGAAATAAAAATAAAAATAAAATTGCAAAATTTCAAAAAGGACTACCAGAGGCGCCGAGCAGCCTCCTTTTCTCCCCTTCTCCTTTTCCCTCCTGGTCGTGGGGGCTGGTAGGTGGCAAAGTAAATGAATGAATGAAGGTTTAAAAATACATTTGAGGAAATAACAAGAAAAAGAAAATTCAAAAGAAAAAGAAAAAGAAAAAGAACATTCAAAAGAAAAAGAAAATTCAAAAGAAAAAGAAAAAGAAAATTCAAAAAAATTCAAAATTTCAAAGAGGACTACCACGGGCGCCGAACATCCTCCTTTTCTCCTCATTTCCTTTCCCCTCCTACTCCTTGGGGCTGGTAGGTGGCAAGGTAAATGAATGAATTAAGGAATAAAAATACATTTGAAGAAATAAAAATAAAAATAAAATTGCAAAATTTCAAAAAGGACTACCAGAGGCGCCGAGCAGCCTCCTTTTCTCCCCTTCTCCTTTTCCCTCCTGGTCGTGGGGGCTGGTAGGTGGCAAAGTAAATGAATGAATGAAGGTATAAAAATACATTTGAGGAAATAAAAAGAAAAAGAAAATTCAAAAGAAAAAGAAAAAGAAAAAGAAAATTCAAAAGAAAAAGAAAATTCAAAAGAAAAAGAAAAAGAAAATTCAAAAAAATTCAAAATTTCAAAGAGGACTACCACGGGCGCCGAGCATCCTCCTTTTCTCCTCATTTCCTTTCCCCTCCTACTCCTTGGGGCTGGTAGGTGGCAAGGTAAATGAATGAATTAAGGAATAAAAATACATTTGAAGAAATAAAAATAAAAATAAAATTGCAAAATTTCAAAAAGGACTACCAGAGGCGCCGAGCAGCCTCCTTTTCTCCCCTTCTCCTTTTCCCTCCTGGTCGTGGGGGCTGGTAGGTGGCAAAGTAAATGAATGAATGAAGGTATAAAAATACATTTGAGGAAATAAAAAGAAAAAGAAAATTCAAAAGAAAAAGAAAAAGAAAAAGAAAATTCAAAAGAAAAAGAAAATTCAAAAGAAAAAGAAAAAGAAAATTCAAAAAAATTCAAAATTTCAAAGAGGACTACCACGGGCGCCGAGCATCCTCCTTTTCTCCTCATTTCCTTTCCCCTCCTACTCCTTGGGGCTGGTAGGTGGCAAGGTAAATGAATGAATTAAGGAATAAAAATACATTTGAAGAAATAAAAATAAAAATAAAATTGCAAAATTTCAAAAAGGACTACCAGAGGCGCCGAGCAGCCTCCTTTTCTCCCCTTCTCCTTTTCCCTCCTGGTCGTGGGGGCTGGTAGGTGGCAAAGTAAATGAATGAATGAAGGTATAAAAATACATTTGAGGAAATAAAAAGAAAAAGAAAATTCAAAAGAAAAAGAAAAAGAAAAAGAAAATTCAAAAGAAAAAGAAAATTCAAAAGAAAAAGAAAAAGAAAATTCAAAAAAATTAAAAATTTCAAAGAGGACTACCACGGGCGCCGAGCATCCTCCTTTTCTCCTCATTTCCTTTCCCCTCCTACTCCTTGGGGCTGGTAGGTGGCAAGGTAAATGAATGAATTAAGGAATAAAAATACATTTGAAGAAATAAAAATAAAAATAAAATTGCAAAATTTCAAAAAGGACTACCAGAGGCGCCGAGCAGCCTCCTTTTCTCCCCTTCTCCTTTTCCCTCCTGGTCGTGGGGGCTGGTAGGTGGCAAAGTAAATGAATGAATGAAGGTATAAAAATACATTTGAGGAAACAAAAAGAAAAAGAAAAAGAAAATTCAAAAGAAAAAGAAAATTCAAAAGAAAAAGAAAAAGAAAATTCAAAAAAATTAAAAATTTCAAAGAGGACTACCACGGGCGCCGAGCATCCTCCTTTTCTCCTCATTTCCTTTCCCCTCCTACTCCTTGGGGCTGGTAGGTGGCAAGGTAAATGAATGAATTAAGGAATAAAAATACATTTGAAGAAATAAAAATAAAAATAAAATTGCAAAATTTCAAAAAGGACTACCAGAGGCGCCGAGCAGCCTCCTTTTCTCCCCTTCTCCTTTTCCCTCCTGGTCGTGGGGGCTGGTAGGTGGCAAAGTAAATGAATGAATGAAGGTATAAAAATACATTTGAGGAAATAAAAAGAAAAAGAAAATTCAAAAGAAAAAGAAAAAGAAAAAGAAAATTCAAAAGAAAAAGAAAATTCAAAAGAAAAAGAAAAAGAAAATTCAAAAAAATTCAAAATTTCAAAGAGGACTACCACGGGCGCCGAGCATCCTCCTTTTCTCCTCATTTCCTTTCCCCTCCTACTCCTTGGGGCTGGTAGGTGGCAAGGTAAATGAATGAATTAAGGAATAAAAATACATTTGAAGAAATAAAAATAAAAATAAAATTGCAAAATTTCAAAAAGGACTACCAGAGGCGCCGAGCAGCCTCCTTTTCTCCCCTTCTCCTTTTCCCTCCTGGTCGTGGGGGCTGGTAGGTGGCAAAGTAAATGAATGAATGAAGGTTTAAAAATACATTTGAGGAAATAACAAGAAAAAGAAAATTCAAAAGAAAAAGAAAAAGAAAAAGAAAATTCAAAAGAAAAAGAAAATTCAAAAGAAAAAGAAAAAGAAAATTCAAAAAAATTCAAAATTTCAAAGAGGACTACCACGGGCGCCGAGCATCCTCCTTTTCTCCTCATTTCCTTTCCCCTCCTACTCCTTGGGGCTGGTAGGTGGCAAGGTAAATGAATGAATTAAGGAATAAAAATACATTTGAAGAAATAAAAATAAAAATAAAATTGCAAAATTTCAAAAAGGACTACCAGAGGCGCCGAGCAGCCTCCTTTTCTCCCCTTCTCCTTTTCCCTCCTGGTCGTGGGGGCTGGTAGGTGGCAAAGTAAATGAATGAATGAAGGTTTAAAAATACATTTGAGGAAATAACAAGAAAAAGAAAATTCAAAAGAAAAAGAAAAAGAAAAAGAACATTCAAAAGAAAAAGAAAATTCAAAAGAAAAAGAAAAAGAAAATTCAAAAAAATTCAAAATTTCAAAGAGGACTACCACGGGCGCCGAGCATCCTCCTTTTCTCCTCATTTCCTTTCCCCTCCTACTCCTTGGGGCTGGTAGGTGGCAAGGTAAATGAATGAATTAAGGAATAAAAATACATTTGAAGAAATAAAAATAAAAATAAAATTGCAAAATTTCAAAAAGGACTACCAGAGGCGCCGAGCAGCCTCCTTTTCTCCCCTTCTCCTTTTCCCTCCTGGTCGTGGGGGCTGGTAGGTGGCAAAGTAAATGAATGAATGAAGGTATAAAAATACATTTGAGGAAATAAAAAGAAAAAGAAAATTCAAAAGAAAAAGAAAAAGAAAATTCAAAAAAATTCAAAATTTCAAAGAGGACTACCACGGGCGCCGAGCATCCTCCTTTTCTCCTCATTTCCTTTCCCCTCCTACTCCTTGGGGCTGGTAGGTGGCAAGGTAAATGAATGAATTAAGGAATAAAAATACATTTGAAGAAATAAAAATAAAAATAAAATTGCAAAATTTCAAAAAGGACTACCAGAGGCGCCGAGCAGCCTCCTTTTCTCCCCTTCTCCTTTTCCCTCCTGGTCGTGGGGGCTGGTAGGTGGCAAAGTAAATGAATGAATGAAGGTATAAAAATACATTTGAGGAAATAAAAAGAAAAAGAAAATTCAAAAGAAAAAGAAAAAGAAAAAGAAAATTCAAAAGAAAAAGAAAATTCAAAAGAAAAAGAAAATTCAAAAAAATTCAAAATTTCAAAGAGGACTACCACGGGCGCCGAGCATCCTCCTTTTCTCCTCATTTCCTTTCCCCTCCTACTCCTTGGGGCTGGTAGGTGGCAAGGTAAATGAATGAATTAAGGAATAAAAATACATTTGAAGAAATAAAAATAAAAATAAAATTGCAAAATTTCAAAAAGGACTACCAGAGGCGCCGAGCAGCCTCCTTTTCTCCCCTTCTCCTTTTCCCTCCTGGTCGTGGGGGCTGGTAGGTGGCAAAGTAAATGAATGAATGAAGGTTTAAAAATACATTTGAGGAAATAACAAGAAAAAGAAAATTCAAAAGAAAAAGAAAAAGAAAAAGAACATTCAAAAGAAAAAGAAAATTCAAAAGAAAAAGAAAAAGAAAATTCAAAAAAATTCAAAATTTCAAAGAGGACTACCACGGGCGCCGAACATCCTCCTTTTCTCCTCATTTCCTTTCCCCTCCTACTCCTTGGGGCTGGTAGGTGGCAAGGTAAATGAATGAATTAAGGAATAAAAATACATTTGAAGAAATAAAAATAAAAATAAAATTGCAAAATTTCAAAAAGGACTACCAGAGGCGCCGAGCAGCCTCCTTTTCTCCCCTTCTCCTTTTCCCTCCTGGTCGTGGGGGCTGGTAGGTGGCAAAGTAAATGAATGAATGAAGGTATAAAAATACATTTGAGGAAATAAAAAGAAAAAGAAAATTCAAAAGAAAAAGAAAAAGAAAAAGAAAATTCAAAAGAAAAAGAAAATTCAAAAGAAAAAGAAAAAGAAAATTCAAAAAAATTCAAAATTTCAAAGAGGACTACCACGGGCGCCGAGCATCCTCCTTTTCTCCTCATTTCCTTTCCCCTCCTACTCCTTGGGGCTGGTAGGTGGCAAGGTAAATGAATGAATTAAGGAATAAAAATACATTTGAAGAAATAAAAATAAAAATAAAATTGCAAAATTTCAAAAAGGACTACCAGAGGCGCCGAGCAGCCTCCTTTTCTCCCCTTCTCCTTTTCCCTCCTGGTCGTGGGGGCTGGTAGGTGGCAAAGTAAATGAATGAATGAAGGTATAAAAATACATTTGAGGAAATAAAAAGAAAAAGAAAATTCAAAAGAAAAAGAAAAAGAAAAAGAAAAAGAAAATTCAAAAGAAAAAGAAAATTCAAAAGAAAAAGAAAAAGAAAATTCAAAAAAATTCAAAATTTCAAAGAGGACTACCACGGGCGCCGAGCATCCTCCTTTTCTCCTCATTTCCTTTCCCCTCCTACTCCTTGGGGCTGGTAGGTGGCAAGGTAAATGAATGAATTAAGGAATAAAAATACATTTGAAGAAATAAAAATAAAAATAAAATTGCAAAATTTCAAAAAGGACTACCAGAGGCGCCGAGCAGCCTCCTTTTCTCCCCTTCTCCTTTTCCCTCCTGGTCGTGGGGGCTGGTAGGTGGCAAAGTAAATGAATGAATGAAGGTTTAAAAATACATTTGAGGAAATAACAAGAAAAAGAAAATTCAAAAGAAAAAGAAAAAGAACATTCAAAAGAAAAAGAAAATTCAAAAGAAAAAGAAAAAGAAAATTCAAAAAAATTCAAAATTTCAAAGAGGACTACCACGGGCGCCGAACATCCTCCTTTTCTCCTCATTTCCTTTCCCCTCCTACTCCTTGGGGCTGGTAGGTGAAAAGGTAAATGAATGAATTAAGGAATAAAAATACATTTGAAGAAATAAAAATAAAAATAAAATTGCAAAATTTCAAAAAGGACTACCAGAGGCGCCGAGCAGCCTCCTTTTCTCCCCTTCTCCTTTTCCCTCCTGGTCGTGGGGGCTGGTAGGTGGCAAAGTAAATGAATGAATGAAGGTATAAAAATACATTTGAGGAAATAAAAAGAAAAAGAAAATTCAAAAGAAAAAGAAAAAGAAAAAGAAAATTCAAAAGAAAAAGAAAATTCAAAAGAAAAAGAAAAAGAAAATTCAAAAAAATTCAAAATTTCAAAGAGGACTACCACGGGCGCCGAGCATCCTCCTTTTCTCCTCATTTCCTTTCCCCTCCTACTCCTTGGGGCTGGTAGGTGGCAAGGTAAATGAATGAATTAAGGAATAAAAATACATTTGAAGAAATAAAAATAAAAATAAAATTGCAAAATTTCAAAAAGGACTACCAGAGGCGCCGAGCAGCCTCCTTTTCTCCCCTTCTCCTTTTCCCTCCTGGTCGTGGGGGCTGGTAGGTGGCAAAGTAAATGAATGAATGAAGGTATAAAAATACATTTGAGGAAATAAAAAGAAAAAGAAAATTCAAAAGAAAAAGAAAAAGAAAAAGAAAATTCAAAAGAAAAAGAAAATTCAAAAGAAAAAGAAAAAGAAAATTCAAAAAAATTCAAAATTTCAAAGAGGACTACCACGGGCGCCGAGCATCCTCCTTTTCTCCTCATTTCCTTTCCCCTCCTACTCCTTGGGGCTGGTAGGTGGCAAGGTAAATGAATGAATTAAGGAATAAAAATACATTTGAAGAAATAAAAATAAAAATAAAATTGCAAAATTTCAAAAAGGACTACCAGAGGCGCCGAGCAGCCTCCTTTTCTCCCCTTCTCCTTTTCCCTCCTGGTCGTGGGGGCTGGTAGGTGGCAAAGTAAATTAATGAATGAAGGTATAAAATTACATTTGAGGAAATAAAAAGAAAAAGAAAATTCAAAAGAAAAAGAAAAAGAAAAAGAAAAAGAAAATTCAAAAGAAAAAGAAAATTCAAAAGAAAAAGAAAAAGAAAATTCAAAAAAATTAAAAATTTCAAAGAGGACTACCACGGGCGCCGAGCATCCTCCTTTTCTCCTCATTTCCTTTCCCCTCCTACTCCTTGGGGCTGGTAGGTGGCAAGGTAAATGAATGAATTAAGGAATAAAAATACATTTGAAGAAATAAAAATAAAAATAAAATTGCAAAATTTCAAAAAGGACTACCAGAGGCGCCGAGCAGCCTCCTTTTCTCCCCTTCTCCTTTTCCCTCCTGGTCGTGGGGGCTGGTAGGTGGCAAAGTAAATGAATGAATGAAGGTATAAAAATACATTTGAGGAAACAAAAAGAAAAAGAAAAAGAAAATTCAAAAGAAAAAGAAAATTCAAAAGAAAAAGAAAAAGAAAATTCAAAAAAATTAAAAATTTCAAAGAGGACTACCACGGGCGCCGAGCATCCTCCTTTTCTCCTCATTTCCTTTCCCCTCCTACTCCTTGGGGCTGGTAGGTGGCAAGGTAAATGAATGAATTAAGGAATAAAAATACATTTGAAGAAATAAAAATAAAAATAAAATTGCAAAATTTCAAAAAGGACTACCAGAGGCGCCGAGCAGCCTCCTTTTCTCCCCTTCTCCTTTTCCCTCCTGGTCGTGGGGGCTGGTAGGTGGCAAAGTAAATGAATGAATGAAGGTATAAAAATACATTTGAGGAAATAAAAAGAAAAAGAAAATTCAAAACAAAAAGAAAAAGAAAAAGAAAATTCAAAAGAAAAAGAAAATTCAAAAGAAAAAGAAAAAGAAAATTCAAAAAAATTCAAAATTTCAAAGAGGACTACCACGGGCGCCGAGCATCCTCCTTTTCTCCTCATTTCCTTTCCCCTCCTACTCCTTGGGGCTGGTAGGTGGCAAGGTAAATGAATGAATTAAGGAATAAAAATACATTTGAAGAAATAAAAATAAAAATAAAATTGCAAAATTTCAAAAAGGACTACCAGAGGCGCCGAGCAGCCTCCTTTTCTCCCCTTCTCCTTTTCCCTCCTGGTCGTGGGGGCTGGTAGGTGGCAAAGTAAATGAATGAATGAAGGTTTAAAAATACATTTGAGGAAATAACAAGAAAAAGAAAATTCAAAAGAAAAAGAAAAAGAAAAAGAAAATTCAAAAGAAAAAGAAAATTCAAAAGAAAAAGAAAAAGAAAATTCAAAAAAATTCAAAATTTCAAAGAGGACTACCACGGGCGCCGAGCATCCTCCTTTTCTCCTCATTTCCTTTCCCCTCCTACTCCTTGGGGCTGGTAGGTGGCAAGGTAAATGAATGAATTAAGGAATAAAAATACATTTGAAGAAATAAAAATAAAAATAAAATTGCAAAATTTCAAAAAGGACTACCAGAGGCGCCGAGCAGCCTCCTTTTCTCCCCTTCTCCTTTTCCCTCCTGGTCGTGGGGGCTGGTAGGTGGCAAAGTAAATGAATGAATGAAGGTTTAAAAATACATTTGAGGAAATAACAAGAAAAAGAAAATTCAAAAGAAAAAGAAAAAGAAAAAGAACATTCAAAAGAAAAAGAAAATTCAAAAGAAAAAGAAAAAGAAAATTCAAAAAAATTCAAAATTTCAAAGAGGACTACCACGGGCGCCGAGCATCCTCCTTTTCTCCTCATTTCCTTTCCCCTCCTACTCCTTGGGGCTGGTAGGTGGCAAGGTAAATGAATGAATTAAGGAATAAAAATACATTTGAAGAAATAAAAATAAAAATAAAATTGCAAAATTTCAAAAAGGACTACCAGAGGCGCCGAGCAGCCTCCTTTTCTCCCCTTCTCCTTTTCCCTCCTGGTCGTGGGGGCTGGTAGGTGGCAAAGTAAATGAATGAATGAAGGTATAAAAATACATTTGAGGAAATAAAAAGAAAAAGAAAATTCAAAAGAAAAAGAAAAAGAAAATTCAAAAAAATTCAAAATTTCAAAGAGGACTACCACGGGCGCCGAGCATCCTCCTTTTCTCCTCATTTCCTTTCCCCTCCTACTCCTTGGGGCTGGTAGGTGGCAAGGTAAATGAATGAATTAAGGAATAAAAATACATTTGAAGAAATAAAAATAAAAATAAAATTGCAAAATTTCAAAAAGGACTACCAGAGGCGCCGAGCAGCCTCCTTTTCTCCCCTTCTCCTTTTCCCTCCTGGTCGTGGGGGCTGGTAGGTGGCAAAGTAAATGAATGAATGAAGGTATAAAAATACATTTGAGGAAATAAAAAGAAAAAGAAAATTCAAAAGAAAAAGAAAAAGAAAAAGAAAATTCAAAAGAAAAAGAAAATTCAAAAGAAAAAGAAAAAGAAAATTCAAAAAAATTCAAAATTTCAAAGAGGACTACCACGGGCGCCGAGCATCCTCCTTTTCTCCTCATTTCCTTTCCCCTCCTACTCCTTGGGGCTGGTAGGTGGCAAGGTAAATGAATGAATTAAGGAATAAAAATACATTTGAAGAAATAAAAATAAAAATAAAATTGCAAAATTTCAAAAAGGACTACCAGAGGCGCCGAGCAGCCTCCTTTTCTCCCCTTCTCCTTTTCCCTCCTGGTCGTGGGGGCTGGTAGGTGGCAAAGTAAATGAATGAATGAAGGTTTAAAAATACATTTGAGGAAATAACAAGAAAAAGAAAATTCAAAAGAAAAAGAAAAAGAAAAAGAACATTCAAAAGAAAAAGAAAATTCAAAAGAAAAAGAAAAAGAAAATTCAAAAAAATTCAAAATTTCAAAGAGGACTACCACGGGCGCCGAACATCCTCCTTTTCTCCTCATTTCCTTTCCCCTCCTACTCCTTGGGGCTGGTAGGTGGCAAGGTAAATGAATGAATTAAGGAATAAAAATACATTTGAAGAAATAAAAATAAAAATAAAATTGCAAAATTTCAAAAAGGACTACCAGAGGCGCCGAGCAGCCTCCTTTTCTCCCCTTCTCCTTTTCCCTCCTGGTCGTGGGGGCTGGTAGGTGGCAAAGTAAATGAATGAATGAAGGTATAAAAATACATTTGAGGAAATAAAAAGAAAAAGAAAATTCAAAAGAAAAAGAAAAAGAAAAAGAAAATTCAAAAGAAAAAGAAAATTCAAAAGAAAAAGAAAAAGAAAATTCAAAAAAATTCAAAATTTCAAAGAGGACTACCACGGGCGCCGAGCATCCTCCTTTTCTCCTCATTTCCTTTCCCCTCCTACTCCTTGGGGCTGGTAGGTGGCAAGGTAAATGAATGAATTAAGGAATAAAAATACATTTGAAGAAATAAAAATAAAAATAAAATTGCAAAATTTCAAAAAGGACTACCAGAGGCGCCGAGCAGCCTCCTTTTCTCCCCTTCTCCTTTTCCCTCCTGGTCGTGGGGGCTGGTAGGTGGCAAAGTAAATGAATGAATGAAGGTATAAAAATACATTTGAGGAAATAAAAAGAAAAAGAAAATTCAAAAGAAAAAGAAAAAGAAAAAGAAAATTCAAAAGAAAAAGAAAATTCAAAAGAAAAAGAAAAAGAAAATTCAAAAAAATTAAAAATTTCAAAGAGGACTACCACGGGCGCCGAGCATCCTCCTTTTCTCCTCATTTCCTTTCCCCTCCTACTCCTTGGGGCTGGTAGGTGGCAAGGTAAATGAATGAATTAAGGAATAAAAATACATTTGAAGAAATAAAAATAAAAATAAAATTGCAAAATTTCAAAAAGGACTACCAGAGGCGCCGAGCAGCCTCCTTTTCTCCCCTTCTCCTTTTCCCTCCTGGTCGTGGGGGCTGGTAGGTGGCAAAGTAAATGAATGAATGAAGGTTTAAAAATACATTTGAGGAAATAACAAGAAAAAGAAAATTCAAAAGAAAAAGAAAAAGAAAAAGAACATTCAAAAGAAAAAGAAAATTCAAAAGAAAAAGAAAAAGAAAATTCAAAAAAATTCAAAATTTCAAAGAGGACTACCACGGGCGCCGAACATCCTCCTTTTCTCCTCATTTCCTTTCCCCTCCTACTCCTTGGGGCTGGTAGGTGGCAAGGTAAATGAATGAATTAAGGAATAAAAATACATTTGAAGAAATAAAAATAAAAATAAAATTGCAAAATTTCAAAAAGGACTACCAGAGGCGCCGAGCAGCCTCCTTTTCTCCCCTTCTCCTTTTCCCTCCTGGTCGTGGGGGCTGGTAGGTGGCAAAGTAAATGAATGAATGAAGGTATAAAAATACATTTGAGGAAATAAAAAGAAAAAGAAAATTCAAAAGAAAAAGAAAAAGAAAAAGAAAATTCAAAAGAAAAAGAAAATTCAAAAGAAAAAGAAAAAGAAAATTCAAAAAAATTAAAAATTTCAAAGAGGACTACCACGGGCGCCGAGCATCCTCCTTTTCTCCTCATTTCCTTTCCCCTCCTACTCCTTGGGGCTGGTAGGTGGCAAGGTAAATGAATGAATTAAGGAATAAAAATACATTTGAAGAAATAAAAATAAAAATAAAATTGCAAAATTTCAAAAAGGACTACCAGAGGCGCCGAGCAGCCTCCTTTTCTCCCCTTCTCCTTTTCCCTCCTGGTCGTGGGGGCTGGTAGGTGGCAAAGTAAATGAATGAATGAAGGTATAAAAATACATTTGAGGAAATAAAAAGAAAAAGAAAATTCAAAAGAAAAAGAAAAAGAAAAAGAAAATTCAAAAGAAAAAGAAAATTCAAAAGAAAAAGAAAAAGAAAATTCAAAAAAATTCAAAATTTCAAAGAGGACTACCACGGGCGCCGAGCATCCTCCTTTTCTCCTCATTTCCTTTCCCCTCCTACTCCTTGGGGCTGGTAGGTGGCAAGGTAAATGAATGAATTAAGGAATAAAAATACATTTGAAGAAATAAAAATAAAAATAAAATTGCAAAATTTCAAAAAGGACTACCAGAGGCGCCGAGCAGCCTCCTTTTCTCCCCTTCTCCTTTTCCCTCCTGGTCGTGGGGGCTGGTAGGTGGCAAAGTAAATGAATGAATGAAGGTATAAAAATACATTTGAGGAAACAAAAAGAAAAAGAAAAAGAAAATTCAAAAGAAAAAGAAAATTCAAAAGAAAAAGAAAAAGAAAATTCAAAAAAATTCAAAATTTCAAAGAGGACTACCACGGGCGCCGAGCATCCTCCTTTTCTCCTCATTTCCTTTCCCCTCCTACTCCTTGGGGCTGGTAGGTGGCAAGGTAAATGAATGAATTAAGGAATAAAAATACATTTGAAGAAATAAAAATAAAAATAAAATTGCAAAATTTCAAAAAGGACTACCAGAGGCGCCGAGCAGCCTCCTTTTCTCCCCTTCTCCTTTTCCCTCCTGGTCGTGGGGGCTGGTAGGTGGCAAAGTAAATGAATGAATGAAGGTATAAAAATACATTTGAGGAAATAAAAAGAAAAAGAAAATTCAAAAGAAAAAGAAAAAGAAAAAGAAAATTCAAAAGAAAAAGAAAATTCAAAAGAAAAAGAAAAAGAAAATTCAAAAAAATTCAAAATTTCAAAGAGGACTACCACGGGCGCCGAGCATCCTCCTTTTCTCCTCATTTCCTTTCCCCTCCTACTCCTTGGGGCTGGTAGGTGGCAAGGTAAATGAATGAATTAAGGAATAAAAATACATTTGAAGAAATAAAAATAAAAATAAAATTGCAAAATTTCAAAAAGGACTACCAGAGGCGCCGAGCAGCCTCCTTTTCTCCCCTTCTCCTTTTCCCTCCTGGTCGTGGGGGCTGGTAGGTGGCAAAGTAAATGAATGAATGAAGGTTTAAAAATACATTTGAGGAAATAACAAGAAAAAGAAAATTCAAAAGAAAAAGAAAAAGAAAAAGAACATTCAAAAGAAAAAGAAAATTCAAAAGAAAAAGAAAAAGAAAATTCAAAAAAATTCAAAATTTCAAAGAGGACTACCACGGGCGCCGAACATCCTCCTTTTCTCCTCATTTCCTTTCCCCTCCTACTCCTTGGGGCTGGTAGGTGGCAAGGTAAATGAATGAATTAAGGAATAAAAATACATTTGAAGAAATAAAAATAAAAATAAAATTGCAAAATTTCAAAAAGGACTACCAGAGGCGCCGAGCAGCCTCCTTTTCTCCCCTTCTCCTTTTCCCTCCTGGTCGTGGGGGCTGGTAGGTGGCAAAGTAAATGAATGAATGAAGGTATAAAAATACATTTGAGGAAATAAAAAGAAAAAGAAAATTCAAAAGAAAAAGAAAAAGAAAAAGAAAAAGAAAATTCAAAAGAAAAAGAAAATTCAAAAGAAAAAGAAAAAGAAAATTCAAAAAAATTCAAAATTTCAAAGAGGACTACCACGGGCGCCGAGCATCCTCCTTTTCTCCTCATTTCCTTTCCCCTCCTACTCCTTGGGGCTGGTAGGTGGCAAGGTAAATGAATGAATTAAGGAATAAAAATACATTTGAAGAAATAAAAATAAAAATAAAATTGCAAAATTTCAAAAAGGACTACCAGAGGCGCCGAGCAGCCTCCTTTTCTCCCCTTCTCCTTTTCCCTCCTGGTCGTGGGGGCTGGTAGGTGGCAAAGTAAATGAATGAATGAAGGTATAAAAATACATTTGAGGAAATAAAAAGAAAAAGAAAATTCAAAAGAAAAAGAAAAAGAAAAAGAAAATTCAAAAGAAAAAGAAAATTCAAAAGAAAAAGAAAAAGAAAATTCAAAAAAATTCAAAATTTCAAAGAGGACTACCACGGGCGCTGAGCATCCTCCTTTTCTCCTCATTTCCTTTCCCCTCCTACTCCTTGGGGCTGGTAGGTGGCAAGGTAAATGAATGAATTAAGGAATAAAAATACATTTGAAGAAATAAAAATAAAAATAAAATTGCAAAATTTCAAAAAGGACTACCAGAGGCGCCGAGCAGCCTCCTTTTCTCCCCTTCTCCTTTTCCCTCCTGGTCGTGGGGGCTGGTAGGTGGCAAAGTAAATGAATGAATGAAGGTATAAAAATACATTTGAGGAAATAAAAAGAAAAAGAAAATTCAAAAGAAAAAGAAAAAGAAAAAGAAAATTCAAAAGAAAAAGAAAATTCAAAAGAAAAAGAAAAAGAAAATTCAAAAAAATTAAAAATTTCAAAGAGGACTACCACGGGCGCCGAGCATCCTCCTTTTCTCCTCATTTCCTTTCCCCTCCTACTCCTTGGGGCTGGTAGGTGGCAAGGTAAATGAATGAATTAAGGAATAAAAATACATTTGAAGAAATAAAAATAAAAATAAAATTGCAAAATTTCAAAAAGGACTACCAGAGGCGCCGAGCAGCCTCCTTTTCTCCCCTTCTCCTTTTCCCTCCTGGTCGTGGGGGCTGGTAGGTGGCAAAGTAAATGAATGAATGAAGGTATAAAAATACATTTGAGGAAACAAAAAGAAAAAGAAAAAGAAAATTCAAAAGAAAAAGAAAATTCAAAAGAAAAAGAAAAAGAAAATTCAAAAAAATTAAAAATTTCAAAGAGGACTACCACGGGCGCCGAGCATCCTCCTTTTCTCCTCATTTCCTTTCCCCTCCTACTCCTTGGGGCTGGTAGGTGGCAAGGTAAATGAATGAATTAAGGAATAAAAATACATTTGAAGAAATAAAAATAAAAATAAAATTGCAAAATTTCAAAAAGGACTACCAGAGGCGCCGAGCAGCCTCCTTTTCTCCCCTTCTCCTTTTCCCTCCTGGTCGTGGGGGCTGGTAGGTGGCAAAGTAAATGAATGAATGAAGGTATAAAAATACATTTGAGGAAATAAAAAGAAAAAGAAAATTCAAAAGAAAAAGAAAAAGAAAAAGAAAATTCAAAAGAAAAAGAAAATTCAAAAGAAAAAGAAAAAGAAAATTCAAAAAAATTCAAAATTTCAAAGAGGACTACCACGGGCGCCGAGCATCCTCCTTTTCTCCTCATTTCCTTTCCCCTCCTACTCCTTGGGGCTGGTAGGTGGCAAGGTAAATGAATGAATTAAGGAATAAAAATACATTTGAAGAAATAAAAATAAAAATAAAATTGCAAAATTTCAAAAAGGACTACCAGAGGCGCCGAGCAGCCTCCTTTTCTCCCCTTCTCCTTTTCCCTCCTGGTCGTGGGGGCTGGTAGGTGGCAAAGTAAATGAATGAATGAAGGTTTAAAAATACATTTGAGGAAATAACAAGAAAAAGAAAATTCAAAAGAAAAAGAAAAAGAAAAAGAAAATTCAAAAGAAAAAGAAAATTCAAAAGAAAAAGAAAAAGAAAATTCAAAAAAATTCAAAATTTCAAAGAGGACTACCACGGGCGCCGAGCATCCTCCTTTTCTCCTCATTTCCTTTCCCCTCCTACTCCTTGGGGCTGGTAGGTGGCAAGGTAAATGAATGAATTAAGGAATAAAAATACATTTGAAGAAATAAAAATAAAAATAAAATTGCAAAATTTCAAAAAGGACTACCAGAGGCGCCGAGCAGCCTCCTTTTCTCCCCTTCTCCTTTTCCCTCCTGGTCGTGGGGGCTGGTAGGTGGCAAAGTAAATGAATGAATGAAGGTTTAAAAATACATTTGAGGAAATAACAAGAAAAAGAAAATTCAAAAGAAAAAGAAAAAGAAAAAGAACATTCAAAAGAAAAAGAAAATTCAAAAGAAAAAGAAAAAGAAAATTCAAAAAAATTCAAAATTTCAAAGAGGACTACCACGGGCGCCGAGCATCCTCCTTTTCTCCTCATTTCCTTTCCCCTCCTACTCCTTGGGGCTGGTAGGTGGCAAGGTAAATGAATGAATTAAGGAATAAAAATACATTTGAAGAAATAAAAATAAAAATAAAATTGCAAAATTTCAAAAAGGACTACCAGAGGCGCCGAGCAGCCTCCTTTTCTCCCCTTCTCCTTTTCCCTCCTGGTCGTGGGGGCTGGTAGGTGGCAAAGTAAATGAATGAATGAAGGTATAAAAATACATTTGAGGAAATAAAAAGAAAAAGAAAATTCAAAAGAAAAAGAAAAAGAAAAAGAAAATTCAAAAGAAAAAGAAAATTCAAAAGAAAAAGAAAAAGAAAATTCAAAAAAATTCAAAATTTCAAAGAGGACTACCACGGGCGCCGAGCATCCTCCTTTTCTCCTCATTTCCTTTCCCCTCCTACTCCTTGGGGCTGGTAGGTGGCAAGGTAAATGAATGAATTAAGGAATAAAAATACATTTGAAGAAATAAAAATAAAAATAAAATTGCAAAATTTCAAAAAGGACTACCAGAGGCGCCGAGCAGCCTCCTTTTCTCCCCTTCTCCTTTTCCCTCCTGGTCGTGGGGGCTGGTAGGTGGCAAAGTAAATGAATGAATGAAGGTATAAAAATACATTTGAGGAAATAAAAAGAAAAAGAAAATTCAAAAGAAAAAGAAAAAGAAAAAGAAAATTCAAAAGAAAAAGAAAATTCAAAAGAAAAAGAAAATTCAAAAGAAAAAGAAAAAGAAAATTCAAAAAAATTCAAAATTTCAAAGAGGACTACCACGGGCGCCGAGCATCCTCCTTTTCTCCTCATTTCCTTTCCCCTCCTACTCCTTGGGGCTGGTAGGTGGCAAGGTAAATGAATGAATTAAGGAATAAAAATACATTTGAAGAAATAAAAATAAAAATAAAATTGCAAAATTTCAAAAAGGACTACCAGAGGCGCCGAGCAGCCTCCTTTTCTCCCCTTCTCCTTTTCCCTCCTGGTCGTGGGGGCTGGTAGGTGGCAAAGTAAATGAATGAATGAAGGTTTAAAAATACATTTGAGGAAATAACAAGAAAAAGAAAATTCAAAAGAAAAAGAAAAAGAAAAAGAACATTCAAAAGAAAAAGAAAATTCAAAAGAAAAAGAAAAAGAAAATTCAAAAAAATTCAAAATTTCAAAGAGGACTACCACGGGCGCCGAGCATCCTCCTTTTCTCCTCATTTCCTTTCCCCTCCTACTCCTTGGGGCTGGTAGGTGGCAAGGTAAATGAATGAATTAAGGAATAAAAATACATTTGAAGAAATAAAAATAAAAATAAAATTGCAAAATTTCAAAAAGGACTACCAGAGGCGCCGAGCAGCCTCCTTTTCTCCCCTTCTCCTTTTCCCTCCTGGTCGTGGGGGCTGGTAGGTGGCAAAGTAAATGAATGAATGAAGGTTTAAAAATACATTTGAGGAAATAACAAGAAAAAGAAAATTCAAAAGAAAAAGAAAAAGAAAAAGAACATTCAAAAGAAAAAGAAAATTCAAAAGAAAAAGAAAAAGAAAATTCAAAAAAATTCAAAATTTCAAAGAGGACTACCACGGGCGCCGAGCATCCTCCTTTTCTCCTCATTTCCTTTCCCCTCCTACTCCTTGGGGCTGGTAGGTGGCAAGGTAAATGAATGAATTAAGGAATAAAAATACATTTGAAGAAATAAAAATAAAAATAAAATTCCAAAATTTCAAAAAGGACTACCAGAGGCGCCGAGCAGCCTCCTTTTCTCCCCTTCTCCTTTTCCCTCCTGGTCGTGGGGGCTGGTAGGTGGCAAAGTAAATGAATGAATGAAGGTATAAAAATACATTTGAGGAAATAAAAAGAAAAAGAAAATTCAAAAGAAAAAGAAAAAGAAAAAGAAAATTCAAAAGAAAAAGAAAATTCAAAAGAAAAAGAAAAAGAAAATTCAAAAAAATTCAAAATTTCAAAGAGGACTACCACGGGCGCCGAGCATCCTCCTTTTCTCCTCATTTCCTTTCCCCTCCTACTCCTTGGGGCTGGTAGGTGGCAAGGTAAATGAATGAATTAAGGAATAAAAATACATTTGAAGAAATAAAAATAAAAATAAAATTGCAAAATTTCAAAAAGGACTACCAGAGGCGCCGAGCAGCCTCCTTTTCTCCCCTTCTCCTTTTCCCTCCTGGTCGTGGGGGCTGGTAGGTGGCAAAGTAAATGAATGAATGAAGGTATAAAAATACATTTGAGGAAATAAAAAGAAAAAGAAAATTCAAAAGAAAAAGAAAAAGAAAAAGAAAATTCAAAAGAAAAAGAAAATTCAAAAGAAAAAGAAAAAGAAAATTCAAAAAAATTCAAAATTTCAAAGAGGACTACCACGGGCGCCGAGCATCCTCCTTTTCTCCTCATTTCCTTTCCCCTCCTACTCCTTGGGGCTGGTAGGTGGCAAGGTAAATGAATGAATTAAGGAATAAAAATACATTTGAAGAAATAAAAATAAAAATAAAATTGCAAAATTTCAAAAAGGACTACCAGAGGCGCCGAGCAGCCTCCTTTTCTCCCCTTCTCCTTTTCCCTCCTGGTCGTGGGGGCTGGTAGGTGGCAAAGTAAATGAATGAATGAAGGTTTAAAAATACATTTGAGGAAATAACAAGAAAAAGAAAATTCAAAAGAAAAAGAAAAAGAAAAAGAAAATTCAAAAGAAAAAGAAAATTCAAAAGAAAAAGAAAAAGAAAATTCAAAAAAATTCAAAATTTCAAAGAGGACTACCACGGGCGCCGAGCATCCTCCTTTTCTCCTCATTTCCTTTCCCCTCCTACTCCTTGGGGCTGGTAGGTGGCAAGGTAAATGAATGAATTAAGGAATAAAAATACATTTGAAGAAATAAAAATAAAAATAAAATTGCAAAATTTCAAAAAGGACTACCAGAGGCGCCGAGCAGCCTCCTTTTCTCCCCTTCTCCTTTTCCCTCCTGGTCGTGGGGGCTGGTAGGTGGCAAAGTAAATGAATGAATGAAGGTATAAAAATACATTTGAGGAAATAAAAAGAAAAAGAAAATTCAAAAGAAAAAGAAAAAGAAAAAGAAAATTCAAAAGAAAAAGAAAATTCAAAAGAAAAAGAAAAAGAAAATTCAAAAAAATTCAAAATTTCAAAGAGGACTACCACGGGCGCCGAGCATCCTCCTTTTCTCCTCATTTCCTTTCCCCTCCTACTCCTTGGGGCTGGTAGGTGGCAAGGTAAATGAATGAATTAAGGAATAAAAATACATTTGAAGAAATAAAAATAAAAATAAAATTGCAAAATTTCAAAAAGGACTACCAGAGGCGCCGAGCAGCCTCCTTTTCTCCCCTTCTCCTTTTCCCTCCTGGTCGTGGGGGCTGGTAGGTGGCAAAGTAAATGAATGAATGAAGGTATAAAAATACATTTGAGGAAATAAAAAGAAAAAGAAAATTCAAAAGAAAAAGAAAAAGAAAAAGAAAATTCAAAAGAAAAAGAAAATTCAAAAGAAAAAGAAAAAGAAAATTCAAAAAAATTCAAAATTTCAAAGAGGACTACCACGGGCGCCGAGCATCCTCCTTTTCTCCTCATTTCCTTTCCCCTCCTACTCCTTGGGGCTGGTAGGTGGCAAGGTAAATGAATGAATTAAGGAATAAAAATACATTTGAAGAAATAAAAATAAAAATAAAATTGCAAAATTTCAAAAAGGACTACCAGAGGCGCCGAGCAGCCTCCTTTTCTCCCCTTCTCCTTTTCCCTCCTGGTCGTGGGGGCTGGTAGGTGGCAAAGTAAATGAATGAATGAAGGTTTAAAAATACATTTGAGGAAATAACAAGAAAAAGAAAATTCAAAAGAAAAAGAAAAAGAAAAAGAACATTCAAAAGAAAAAGAAAATTCAAAAGAAAAAGAAAAAGAAAATTCAAAAAAATTCAAAATTTCAAAGAGGACTACCACGGGCGCCGAGCATCCTCCTTTTCTCCTCATTTCCTTTCCCCTCCTACTCCTTGGGGCTGGTAGGTGGCAAGGTAAATGAATGAATTAAGGAATAAAAATACATTTGAAGAAATAAAAATAAAAATAAAATTGCAAAATTTCAAAAAGGACTACCAGAGGCGCCGAGCAGCCTCCTTTTCTCCCCTTCTCCTTTTCCCTCCTGGTCGTGGGGGCTGGTAGGTGGCAAAGTAAATGAATGAATGAAGGTATAAAAATACATTTGAGGAAATAAAAAGAAAAAGAAAATTCAAAAGAAAAAGAAAAAGAAAAAGAAAATTCAAAAGAAAAAGAAAATTCAAAAGAAAAAGAAAAAGAAAATTCAAAAAAATTCAAAATTTCAAAGAGGACTACCACGGGCGCCGAGCATCCTCCTTTTCTCCTCATTTCCTTTCCCCTCCTACTCCTTGGGGCTGGTAGGTGGCAAGGTAAATGAATGAATTAAGGAATAAAAATACATTTGAAGAAATAAAAATAAAAATAAAATTGCAAAATTTCAAAAAGGACTACCAGAGGCGCCGAGCAGCCTCCTTTTCTCCCCTTCTCCTTTTCCCTCCTGGTCGTGGGGGCTGGTAGGTGGCAAAGTAAATGAATGAATGAAGGTATAAAAATACATTTGAGGAAATAAAAAGAAAAAGAAAAAGAAAAAGAAAAAGAAAAAGAAAAAGAAAATTCAAAAGAAAAAGAAAATTCAAAAGAAAAAGAAAATTCAAAAAAATTCAAAATTTCAAAGAGGACTACCACGGGCGCCGAGCATCCTCCTTTTCTCCTCATTTCCTTTCCCCTCCTACTCCTTGGGGCTGGTAGGTGGCAAGGTAAATGAATGAATTAAGGAATAAAAATACATTTGAAGAAATAAAAATAAAAATAAAATTGCAAAATTTCAAAAAGGACTACCAGAGGCGCCGAGCAGCCTCCTTTTCTCCCCTTCTCCTTTTCCCTCCTGGTCGTGGGGGCTGGTAGGTGGCAAAGTAAATGAATGAATGAAGGTATAAAAATACATTTGAGGAAATAAAAAGAAAAAGAAAAAGAAAAAGAAAAAGAAAAAGAAAAAGAAAATTCAAAAGAAAAAGAAAATTCAAAAGAAAAAGAAAATTCAAAAAAATTAAAAATTTCAAAGAGGACTACCACGGGCGCCGAGCATCCTCCTTTTCTCCTCATTTCCTTTCCCCTCCTACTCCTTGGGGCTGGTAGGTGGCAAGGTAAATGAATGAATTAAGGAATAAAAATACATTTGAAGAAATAAAAATAAAAATAAAATTGCAAAATTTCAAAAAGGACTACCAGAGGCGCCGAGCAGCCTCCTTTTCTCCCCTTCTCCTTTTCCCTCCTGGTCGTGGGGGCTGGTAGGTGGCAAAGTAAATGAATGAATGAAGGTATAAAAATACATTTGAGGAAACAAAAAGAAAAAGAAAAAGAAAATTCAAAAGAAAAAGAAAATTCAAAAGAAAAAGAAAAAGAAAATTCAAAAAAATTAAAAATTTCAAAGAGGACTACCACGGGCGCCGAGCATCCTCCTTTTCTCCTCATTTCCTTTCCCCTCCTACTCCTTGGGGCTGGTAGGTGGCAAGGTAAATGAATGAATTAAGGAATAAAAATACATTTGAAGAAATAAAAATAAAAATAAAATTGCAAAATTTCAAAAAGGACTACCAGAGGCGCCGAGCAGCCTCCTTTTCTCCCCTTCTCCTTTTCCCTCCTGGTCGTGGGGGCTGGTAGGTGGCAAAGTAAATGAATGAATGAAGGTATAAAAATACATTTGAGGAAATAAAAAGAAAAAGAAAATTCAAAAGAAAAAGAAAAAGAAAAAGAAAAAGAAAAAGAAAATTCAAAAGAAAAAGAAAATTCAAAAGAAAAAGAAAAAGAAAATTCAAAAAAATTCAAAATTTCAAAGAGGACTACCACGGGCGCCGAGCATCCTCCTTTTCTCCTCATTTCCTTTCCCCTCCTACTCCTTGGGGCTGGTAGGTGGCAAGGTAAATGAATGAATTAAGGAATAAAAATACATTTGAAGAAATAAAAATAAAAATAAAATTGCAAAATTTCAAAAAGGACTACCAGAGGCGCCGAGCAGCCTCCTTTTCTCCCCTTCTCCTTTTCCCTCCTGGTCGTGGGGGCTGGTAGGTGGCAAAGTAAATGAATGAATGAAGGTATAAAAATACATTTGAGGAAATAAAAAGAAAAAGAAAATTCAAAAGAAAAAGAAAAAGAAAAAGAAAATTCAAAAGAAAAAGAAAATTCAAAAGAAAAAGAAAAAGAAAATTCAAAAAAATTCAAAATTTCAAAGAGGACTACCACGGGCGCCGAGCATCCTCCTTTTCTCCTCATTTCCTTTCCCCTCCTACTCCTTGGGGCTGGTAGGTGGCAAGGTAAATGAATGAATTAAGGAATAAAAATACATTTGAAGAAATAAAAATAAAAATAAAATTGCAAAATTTCAAAAAGGACTACCAGAGGCGCCGAGCAGCCTCCTTTTCTCCCCTTCTCCTTTTCCCTCCTGGTCGTGGGGGCTGGTAGGTGGCAAAGTAAATGAATGAATGAAGGTATAAAAATACATTTGAGGAAATAAAAAGAAAAAGAAAATTCAAAAGAAAAAGAAAAAGAAAAAGAAAAAGAAAATTCAAAAGAAAAAGAAAATTCAAAAGAAAAAGAAAAAGAAAATTCAAAAAAATTCAAAATTTCAAAGAGGACTACCACGGGCGCCGAGCATCCTCCTTTTCTCCTCATTTCCTTTCCCCTCCTACTCCTTGGGGCTGGTAGGTGGCAAGGTAAATGAATGAATTAAGGAATAAAAATACATTTGAAGAAATAAAAATAAAAATAAAATTGCAAAATTTCAAAAAGGACTACCAGAGGCGCCGAGCAGCCTCCTTTTCTCCCCTTCTCCTTTTCCCTCCTGGTCGTGGGGGCTGGTAGGTGGCAAAGTAAATGAATGAATGAAGGTATAAAAATACATTTGAGGAAATAAAAAGAAAAAGAAAATTCAAAAGAAAAAGAAAAAGAAAAAGAAAATTCAAAAGAAAAAGAAAATTCAAAAGAAAAAGAAAAAGAAAATTCAAAAAAATTCAAAATTTCAAAGAGGACTACCACGGGCGCCGAGCATCCTCCTTTTCTCCTCATTTCCTTTCCCCTCCTACTCCTTGGGGCTGGTAGGTGGCAAGGTAAATGAATGAATTAAGGAATAAAAATACATTTGAAGAAATAAAAATAAAAATAAAATTGCAAAATTTCAAAAAGGACTACCAGAGGCGCCGAGCAGCCTCCTTTTCTCCCCTTCTCCTTTTCCCTCCTGGTCGTGGGGGCTGGTAGGTGGCAAAGTAAATGAATGAATGAAGGTATAAAAATACATTTGAGGAAATAAAAAGAAAAAGAAAATTCAAAAGAAAAAGAAAAAGAAAAAGAAAATTCAAAAGAAAAAGAAAATTCAAAAGAAAAAGAAAAAGAAAATTCAAAAAAATTCAAAATTTCAAAGAGGACTACCACGGGCGCCGAGCATCCTCCTTTTCTCCTCATTTCCTTTCCCCTCCTACTCCTTGGGGCTGGTAGGTGGCAAGGTAAATGAATGAATTAAGGAATAAAAATACATTTGAAGAAATAAAAATAAAAATAAAATTGCAAAATTTCAAAAAGGACTACCAGAGGCGCCGAGCAGCCTCCTTTTCTCCCCTTCTCCTTTTCCCTCCTGGTCGTGGGGGCTGGTAGGTGGCAAAGTAAATGAATGAATGAAGGTATAAAAATACATTTGAGGAAATAAAAAGAAAAAGAAAATTCAAAAGAAAAAGAAAAAGAAAAAGAAAATTCAAAAGAAAAAGAAAATTCAAAAGAAAAAGAAAAAGAAAATTCAAAAAAATTCAAAATTTCAAAGAGGACTACCACGGGCGCCGAGCATCCTCCTTTTCTCCTCATTTCCTTTCCCCTCCTACTCCTTGGGGCTGGTAGGTGGCAAGGTAAATGAATGAATTAAGGAATAAAAATACATTTGAAGAAATAAAAATAAAAATAAAATTGCAAAATTTCAAAAAGGACTACCAGAGGCGCCGAGCAGCCTCCTTTTCTCCCCTTCTCCTTTTCCCTCCTGGTCGTGGGGGCTGGTAGGTGGCAAAGTAAATGAATGAATGAAGGTATAAAAATACATTTGAGGAAATAAAAAGAAAAAGAAAATTCAAAAGAAAAAGAAAAAGAAAAAGAAAATTCAAAAGAAAAAGAAAATTCAAAAGAAAAAGAAAAAGAAAATTCAAAAAAATTCAAAATTTCAAAGAGGACTACCACGGGCGCCGAGCATCCTCCTTTTCTCCTCATTTCCTTTCCCCTCCTACTCCTTGGGGCTGGTAGGTGGCAAGGTAAATGAATGAATTAAGGAATAAAAATACATTTGAAGAAATAAAAATAAAAATAAAATTGCAAAATTTCAAAAAGGACTACCAGAGGCGCCGAGCAGCCTCCTTTTCTCCCCTTCTCCTTTTCCCTCCTGGTCGTGGGGGCTGGTAGGTGGCAAAGTAAATGAATGAATGAAGGTTTAAAAATACATTTGAGGAAATAACAAGAAAAAGAAAATTCAAAAGAAAAAGAAAAAGAAAAAGAACATTCAAAAGAAAAAGAAAATTCAAAAGAAAAAGAAAAAGAAAATTCAAAAAAATTCAAAATTTCAAAGAGGACTACCACGGGCGCCGAGCATCCTCCTTTTCTCCTCATTTCCTTTCCCCTCCTACTCCTTGGGGCTGGTAGGTGGCAAGGTAAATGAATGAATTAAGGAATAAAAATACATTTGAAGAAATAAAAATAAAAATAAAATTGCAAAATTTCAAAAAGGACTACCAGAGGCGCCGAGCAGCCTCCTTTTCTCCCCTTCTCCTTTTCCCTCCTGGTCGTGGGGGCTGGTAGGTGGCAAAGTAAATGAATGAATGAAGGTATAAAAATACATTTGAGGAAATAAAAAGAAAAAGAAAATTCAAAAGAAAAAGAAAAAGAAAAAGAAAATTCAAAAGAAAAAGAAAATTCAAAAGAAAAAGAAAAAGAAAATTCAAAAAAATTCAAAATTTCAAAGAGGACTACCACGGGCGCCGAGCATCCTCCTTTTCTCCTCATTTCCTTTCCCCTCCTACTCCTTGGGGCTGGTAGGTGGCAAGGTAAATGAATGAATTAAGGAATAAAAATACATTTGAAGAAATAAAAATAAAAATAAAATTGCAAAATTTCAAAAAGGACTACCAGAGGCGCCGAGCAGCCTCCTTTTCTCCCCTTCTCCTTTTCCCTCCTGGTCGTGGGGGCTGGTAGGTGGCAAAGTAAATGAATGAATGAAGGTATAAAAATACATTTGAGGAAATAAAAAGAAAAAGAAAATTCAAAAGAAAAAGAAAAAGAAAAAGAAAATTCAAAAGAAAAAGAAAATTCAAAAGAAAAAGAAAAAGAAAATTCAAAAAAATTCAAAATTTCAAAGAGGACTACCACGGGCGCCGAGCATCCTCCTTTTCTCCTCATTTCCTTTCCCCTCCTACTCCTTGGGGCTGGTAGGTGGCAAGGTAAATGAATGAATTAAGGAATAAAAATACATTTGAAGAAATAAAAATAAAAATAAAATTGCAAAATTTCAAAAAGGACTACCAGAGGCGCCGAGCAGCCTCCTTTTCTCCCCTTCTCCTTTTCCCTCCTGGTCGTGGGGGCTGGTAGGTGGCAAAGTAAATGAATGAATGAAGGTTTAAAAATACATTTGAGGAAATAACAAGAAAAAGAAAATTCAAAAGAAAAAGAAAAAGAAAAAGAACATTCAAAAGAAAAAGAAAATTCAAAAGAAAAAGAAAAAGAAAATTCAAAAAAATTCAAAATTTCAAAGAGGACTACCACGGGCGCCGAGCATCCTCCTTTTCTCCTCATTTCCTTTCCCCTCCTACTCCTTGGGGCTGGTAGGTGGCAAGGTAAATGAATGAATTAAGGAATAAAAATACATTTGAAGAAATAAAAATAAAAATAAAATTGCAAAATTTCAAAAAGGACTACCAGAGGCGCCGAGCAGCCTCCTTTTCTCCCCTTCTCCTTTTCCCTCCTGGTCGTGGGGGCTGGTAGGTGGCAAAGTAAATGAATGAATGAAGGTATAAAAATACATTTGAGGAAATAAAAAGAAAAAGAAAATTCAAAAGAAAAAGAAAAAGAAAAAGAAAATTCAAAAGAAAAAGAAAATTCAAAAGAAAAAGAAAAAGAAAATTCAAAAAAATTCAAAATTTCAAAGAGGACTACCACGGGCGCCGAGCATCCTCCTTTTCTCCTCATTTCCTTTCCCCTCCTACTCCTTGGGGCTGGTAGGTGGCAAGGTAAATGAATGAATTAAGGAATAAAAATACATTTGAAGAAATAAAAATAAAAATAAAATTGCAAAATTTCAAAAAGGACTACCAGAGGCGCCGAGCAGCCTCCTTTTCTCCCCTTCTCCTTTTCCCTCCTGGTCGTGGGGGCTGGTAGGTGGCAAAGTAAATGAATGAATGAAGGTATAAAAATACATTTGAGGAAATAAAAAGAAAAAGAAAAAGAAAAAGAAAAAGAAAAAGAAAAAGAAAAAGAAAATTCAAAAGAAAAAGAAAATTCAAAAGAAAAAGAAAATTCAAAAAAATTCAAAATTTCAAAGAGGACTACCACGGGCGCCGAGCATCCTCCTTTTCTCCTCATTTCCTTTCCCCTCCTACTCCTTGGGGCTGGTAGGTGGCAAGGTAAATGAATGAATTAAGGAATAAAAATACATTTGAAGAAATAAAAATAAAAATAAAATTGCAAAATTTCAAAAAGGACTACCAGAGGCGCCGAGCAGCCTCCTTTTCTCCCCTTCTCCTTTTCCCTCCTGGTCGTGGGGGCTGGTAGGTGGCAAAGTAAATGAATGAATGAAGGTATAAAAATACATTTGAGGAAATAAAAAGAAAAAGAAAATTCAAAAGAAAAAGAAAAAGAAAAAGAAAATTCAAAAGAAAAAGAAAATTCAAAAGAAAAAGAAAAAGAAAATTCAAAAAAATTCAAAATTTCAAAGAGGACTACCACGGGCGCCGAGCATCCTCCTTTTCTCCTCATTTCCTTTCCCCTCCTACTCCTTGGGGCTGGTAGGTGGCAAGGTAAATGAATGAATTAAGGAATAAAAATACATTTGAAGAAATAAAAATAAAAATAAAATTGCAAAATTTCAAAAAGGACTACCAGAGGCGCCGAGCAGCCTCCTTTTCTCCCCTTCTCCTTTTCCCTCCTGGTCGTGGGGGCTGGTAGGTGGCAAAGTAAATGAATGAATGAAGGTTTAAAAATACATTTGAGGAAATAACAAGAAAAAGAAAATTCAAAAGAAAAAGAAAAAGAAAAAGAACATTCAAAAGAAAAAGAAAATTCAAAAGAAAAAGAAAAAGAAAATTCAAAAAAATTCAAAATTTCAAAGAGGACTACCACGGGCGCCGAGCATCCTCCTTTTCTCCTCATTTCCTTTCCCCTCCTACTCCTTGGGGCTGGTAGGTGGCAAGGTAAATGAATGAATTAAGGAATAAAAATACATTTGAAGAAATAAAAATAAAAATAAAATTGCAAAATTTCAAAAAGGACTACCAGAGGCGCCGAGCAGCCTCCTTTTCTCCCCTTCTCCTTTTCCCTCCTGGTCGTGGGGGCTGGTAGGTGGCAAAGTAAATGAATGAATGAAGGTATAAAAATACATTTGAGGAAATAAAAAGAAAAAGAAAATTCAAAAGAAAAAGAAAAAGAAAAAGAAAATTCAAAAGAAAAAGAAAATTCAAAAGAAAAAGAAAAAGAAAATTCAAAAAAATTCAAAATTTCAAAGAGGACTACCACGGGCGCCGAGCATCCTCCTTTTCTCCTCATTTCCTTTCCCCTCCTACTCCTTGGGGCTGGTAGGTGGCAAGGTAAATGAATGAATTAAGGAATAAAAATACATTTGAAGAAATAAAAATAAAAATAAAATTGCAAAATTTCAAAAAGGACTACCAGAGGCGCCGAGCAGCCTCCTTTTCTCCCCTTCTCCTTTTCCCTCCTGGTCGTGGGGGCTGGTAGGTGGCAAAGTAAATGAATGAATGAAGGTTTAAAAATACATTTGAGGAAATAACAAGAAAAAGAAAATTCAAAAGAAAAAGAAAAAGAAAAAGAACATTCAAAAGAAAAAGAAAATTCAAAAGAAAAAGAAAAAGAAAATTCAAAAAAATTCAAAATTTCAAAGAGGACTACCACGGGCGCCGAACATCCTCCTTTTCTCCTCATTTCCTTTCCCCTCCTACTCCTTGGGGCTGGTAGGTGGCAAGGTAAATGAATGAATTAAGGAATAAAAATACATTTGAAGAAATAAAAATAAAAATAAAATTGCAAAATTTCAAAAAGGACTACCAGAGGCGCCGAGCAGCCTCCTTTTCTCCCCTTCTCCTTTTCCCTCCTGGTCGTGGGGGCTGGTAGGTGGCAAAGTAAATGAATGAATGAAGGTATAAAAATACATTTGAGGAAATAAAAAGAAAAAGAAAATTCAAAAGAAAAAGAAAAAGAAAAAGAAAAAGAAAAAGAAAAAGAAAAAGAAAATTCAAAAGAAAAAGAAAAAGAAAATTCAAAAAAATTCAAAATTTCAAAGAGGACTACCACGGGCGCCGAGCATCCTCCTTTTCTCCTCATTTCCTTTCCCCTCCTACTCCTTGGGGCTGGTAGGTGGCAAGGTAAATGAATGAATTAAGGAATAAAAATACATTTGAAGAAATAAAAATAAAAATAAAATTGCAAAATTTCAAAAAGGACTACCAGAGGCGCCGAGCAGCCTCCTTTTCTCCCCTTCTCCTTTTCCCTCCTGGTCGTGGGGGCTGGTAGGTGGCAAAGTAAATGAATGAATGAAGGTATAAAAATACATTTGAGGAAATAAAAAGAAAAAGAAAATTCAAAAGAAAAAGAAAAAGAAAAAGAAAATTCAAAAGAAAAAGAAAATTCAAAAGAAAAAGAAAAAGAAAATTCAAAAAAATTCAAAATTTCAAAGAGGACTACCACGGGCGCCGAGCATCCTCCTTTTCTCCTCATTTCCTTTCCCCTCCTACTCCTTGGGGCTGGTAGGTGGCAAGGTAAATGAATGAATTAAGGAATAAAAATACATTTGAAGAAATAAAAATAAAAATAAAATTGCAAAATTTCAAAAAGGACTACCAGAGGCGCCGAGCAGCCTCCTTTTCTCCCCTTCTCCTTTTCCCTCCTGGTCGTGGGGGCTGGTAGGTGGCAAAGTAAATGAATGAATGAAGGTTTAAAAATACATTTGAGGAAATAACAAGAAAAAGAAAATTCAAAAGAAAAAGAAAAAGAAAAAGAACATTCAAAAGAAAAAGAAAATTCAAAAGAAAAAGAAAAAGAAAATTCAAAAAAATTCAAAATTTCAAAGAGGACTACCACGGGCGCCGAACATCCTCCTTTTCTCCTCATTTCCTTTCCCCTCCTACTCCTTGGGGCTGGTAGGTGGCAAGGTAAATGAATGAATTAAGGAATAAAAATACATTTGAAGAAATAAAAATAAAAATAAAATTGCAAAATTTCAAAAAGGACTACCAGAGGCGCCGAGCAGCCTCCTTTTCTCCCCTTCTCCTTTTCCCTCCTGGTCGTGGGGGCTGGTAGGTGGCAAAGTAAATGAATGAATGAAGGTATAAAAATACATTTGAGGAAATAAAAAGAAAAAGAAAATTCAAAAGAAAAAGAAAAAGAAAAAGAAAAAGAAAAAGAAAAAGAAAAAGAAAATTCAAAAGAAAAAGAAAAAGAAAATTCAAAAAAATTCAAAATTTCAAAGAGGACTACCACGGGCGCCGAGCATCCTCCTTTTCTCCTCATTTCCTTTCCCCTCCTACTCCTTGGGGCTGGTAGGTGGCAAGGTAAATGAATGAATTAAGGAATAAAAATACATTTGAAGAAATAAAAATAAAAATAAAATTGCAAAATTTCAAAAAGGACTACCAGAGGCGCCGAGCAGCCTCCTTTTCTCCCCTTCTCCTTTTCCCTCCTGGTCGTGGGGGCTGGTAGGTGGCAAAGTAAATGAATGAATGAAGGTATAAAAATACATTTGAGGAAATAAAAAGAAAAAGAAAATTCAAAAGAAAAAGAAAAAGAAAAAGAAAATTCAAAAGAAAAAGAAAATTCAAAAGAAAAAGAAAAAGAAAATTCAAAAAAATTCAAAATTTCAAAGAGGACTACCACGGGCGCCGAGCATCCTCCTTTTCTCCTCATTTCCTTTCCCCTCCTACTCCTTGGGGCTGGTAGGTGGCAAGGTAAATGAATGAATTAAGGAATAAAAATACATTTGAAGAAATAAAAATAAAAATAAAATTGCAAAATTTCAAAAAGGACTACCAGAGGCGCCGAGCAGCCTCCTTTTCTCCCCTTCTCCTTTTCCCTCCTGGTCGTGGGGGCTGGTAGGTGGCAAAGTAAATGAATGAATGAAGGTATAAAAATACATTTGAGGAAACAAAAAGAAAAAGAAAAAGAAAATTCAAAAGAAAAAGAAAATTCAAAAGAAAAAGAAAAAGAAAATTCAAAAAAATTAAAAATTTCAAAGAGGACTACCACGGGCGCCGAGCATCCTCCTTTTCTCCTCATTTCCTTTCCCCTCCTACTCCTTGGGGCTGGTAGGTGGCAAGGTAAATGAATGAATTAAGGAATAAAAATACATTTGAAGAAATAAAAATAAAAATAAAATTGCAAAATTTCAAAAAGGACTACCAGAGGCGCCGAGCAGCCTCCTTTTCTCCCCTTCTCCTTTTCCCTCCTGGTCGTGGGGGCTGGTAGGTGGCAAAGTAAATGAATGAATGAAGGTATAAAAATACATTTGAGGAAATAAAAAGAAAAAGAAAATTCAAAAGAAAAAGAAAAAGAAAAAGAAAATTCAAAAGAAAAAGAAAATTCAAAAGAAAAAGAAAAAGAAAATTCAAAAAAATTCAAAATTTCAAAGAGGACTACCACGGGCGCCGAGCATCCTCCTTTTCTCCTCATTTCCTTTCCCCTCCTACTCCTTGGGGCTGGTAGGTGGCAAGGTAAATGAATGAATTAAGGAATAAAAATACATTTGAAGAAATAAAAATAAAAATAAAATTGCAAAATTTCAAAAAGGACTACCAGAGGCGCCGAGCAGCCTCCTTTTCTCCCCTTCTCCTTTTCCCTCCTGGTCGTGGGGGCTGGTAGGTGGCAAAGTAAATGAATGAATGAAGGTTTAAAAATACATTTGAGGAAATAACAAGAAAAAGAAAATTCAAAAGAAAAAGAAAAAGAAAAAGAACATTCAAAAGAAAAAGAAAATTCAAAAGAAAAAGAAAAAGAAAATTCAAAAAAATTCAAAATTTCAAAGAGGACTACCACGGGCGCCGAACATCCTCCTTTTCTCCTCATTTCCTTTCCCCTCCTACTCCTTGGGGCTGGTAGGTGGCAAGGTAAATGAATGAATTAAGGAATAAAAATACATTTGAAGAAATAAAAATAAAAATAAAATTGCAAAATTTCAAAAAGGACTACCAGAGGCGCCGAGCAGCCTCCTTTTCTCCCCTTCTCCTTTTCCCTCCTGGTCGTGGGGGCTGGTAGGTGGCAAAGTAAATGAATGAATGAAGGTATAAAAATACATTTGAGGAAAGAAAAAGAAAAAGAAAATTCAAAAGAAAAAGAAAAAGAAAAAGAAAATTCAAAAGAAAAAGAAAAAGAAAAAGAAAAAGAAAAAGAAAATTCAAAAAAATTCAAAATTTCAAAGAGGACTACCACGGGCGCCGAGCATCCTCCTTTTCTCCTCATTTCCTTTCCCCTCCTACTCCTTGGGGCTGGTAGGTGGCAAGGTAAATGAATGAATTAAGGAATAAAAATACATTTGAAGAAATAAAAATAAAAATAAAATTGCAAAATTTCAAAAAGGACTACCAGAGGCGCCGAGCAGCCTCCTTTTCTCCCCTTCTCCTTTTCCCTCCTGGTCGTGGGGGCTGGTAGGTGGCAAAGTAAATGAATGAATGAAGGTATAAAAATACATTTGAGGAAATAAAAAGAAAAAGAAAATTCAAAAGAAAAAGAAAAAGAAAAAGAAAATTCAAAAGAAAAAGAAAATTCAAAAGAAAAAGAAAAAGAAAATTCAAAAAAATTCAAAATTTCAAAGAGGACTACCACGGGCGCCGAGCATCCTCCTTTTCTCCTCATTTCCTTTCCCCTCCTACTCCTTGGGGCTGGTAGGTGGCAAGGTAAATGAATGAATTAAGGAATAAAAATACATTTGAAGAAATAAAAATAAAAATAAAATTGCAAAATTTCAAAAAGGACTACCAGAGGCGCCGAGCAGCCTCCTTTTCTCCCCTTCTCCTTTTCCCTCCTGGTCGTGGGGGCTGGTAGGTGGCAAAGTAAATGAATGAATGAAGGTATAAAAATACATTTGAGGAAATAAAAAGAAAAAGAAAATTCAAAAGAAAAAGAAAAAGAAAAAGAAAATTCAAAAGAAAAAGAAAATTCAAAAGAAAAAGAAAAAGAAAATTCAAAAAAATTCAAAATTTCAAAGAGGACTACCACGGGCGCCGAGCATCCTCCTTTTCTCCTCATTTCCTTTCCCCTCCTACTCCTTGGGGCTGGTAGGTGGCAAGGTAAATGAATGAATTAAGGAATAAAAATACATTTGAAGAAATAAAAATAAAAATAAAATTGCAAAATTTCAAAAAGGACTACCAGAGGCGCCGAGCAGCCTCCTTTTCTCCCCTTCTCCTTTTCCCTCCTGGTCGTGGGGGCTGGTAGGTGGCAAAGTAAATGAATGAATGAAGGTATAAAAATACATTTGAGGAAACAAAAAGAAAAAGAAAAAGAAAATTCAAAAGAAAAAGAAAATTCAAAAGAAAAAGAAAAAGAAAATTCAAAAAAATTAAAAATTTCAAAGAGGACTACCACGGGCGCCGAGCATCCTCCTTTTCTCCTCATTTCCTTTCCCCTCCTACTCCTTGGGGCTGGTAGGTGGCAAGGTAAATGAATGAATTAAGGAATAAAAATACATTTGAAGAAATAAAAATAAAAATAAAATTGCAAAATTTCAAAAAGGACTACCAGAGGCGCCGAGCAGCCTCCTTTTCTCCCCTTCTCCTTTTCCCTCCTGGTCGTGGGGGCTGGTAGGTGGCAAAGTAAATGAATGAATGAAGGTATAAAAATACATTTGAGGAAATAAAAAGAAAAAGAAAAAGAAAAAGAAAAAGAAAAAGAAAAAGAAAATTCAAAAGAAAAAGAAAATTCAAAAGAAAAAGAAAAAGAAAATTCAAAAAAATTCAAAATTTCAAAGAGGACTACCACGGGCGCCGAGCATCCTCCTTTTCTCCTCATTTCCTTTCCCCTCCTACTCCTTGGGGCTGGTAGGTGGCAAGGTAAATGAATGAATTAAGGAATAAAAATACATTTGAAGAAATAAAAATAAAAATAAAATTGCAAAATTTCAAAAAGGACTACCAGAGGCGCCGAGCAGCCTCCTTTTCTCCCCTTCTCCTTTTCCCTCCTGGTCGTGGGGGCTGGTAGGTGGCAAAGTAAATGAATGAATGAAGGTTTAAAAATACATTTGAGGAAATAACAAGAAAAAGAAAATTCAAAAGAAAAAGAAAAAGAAAAAGAAAATTCAAAAGAAAAAGAAAATTCAAAAGAAAAAGAAAAAGAAAATTCAAAAAAATTCAAAATTTCAAAGAGGACTACCACGGGCGCCGAGCATCCTCCTTTTCTCCTCATTTCCTTTCCCCTCTTACTCCTTGGGGCTGGTAGGTGGCAAGGTAAATGAATGAATTAAGGAATAAAAATACATTTGAAGAAATAAAAATAAAAATAAAATTGCAAAATTTCAAAAAGGACTACCAGAGGCGCCGAGCAGCCTCCTTTTCTCCCCTTCTCCTTTTCCCTCCTGGTCGTGGGGGCTGGTAGGTGGCAAAGTAAATGAATGAATGAAGGTATAAAAATACATTTGAGGAAATAAAAAGAAAAAGAAAATTCAAAAGAAAAAGAAAAAGAAAAAGAAAATTCAAAAGAAAAAGAAAATTCAAAAGAAAAAGAAAAAGAAAATTCAAAAAAATTCAAAATTTCAAAGAGGACTACCACGGGCGCCGAGCATCCTCCTTTTCTCCTCATTTCCTTTCCCCTCCTACTCCTTGGGGCTGGTAGGTGGCAAGGTAAATGAATGAATTAAGGAATAAAAATACATTTGAAGAAATAAAAATAAAAATAAAATTGCAAAATTTCAAAAAGGACTACCAGAGGCGCCGAGCAGCCTCCTTTTCTCCCCTTCTCCTTTTCCCTCCTGGTCGTGGGGGCTAGTAGGTGGCAAAGTAAATGAATGAATGAAGGTTTAAAAATACATTTGAGGAAATAACAAGAAAAAGAAAATTCAAAAGAAAAAGAAAAAGAAAAAGAAAATTCAAAAGAAAAAGAAAATTCAAAAGAAAAAGAAAAAGAAAATTCAAAAAAATTCAAAATTTCAAAGAGGACTACCACGGGCGCCGAGCATCCTCCTTTTCTCCTCATTTCCTTTCCCCTCCTACTCCTTGGGGCTGGTAGGTGGCAAGGTAAATGAATGAATTAAGGAATAAAAATACATTTGAAGAAATAAAAATAAAAATAAAATTGCAAAATTTCAAAAAGGACTACCAGAGGCGCCGAGCAGCCTCCTTTTCTCCCCTTCTCCTTTTCCCTCCTGGTCGTGGGGGCTGGTAGGTGGCAAAGTAAATGAATGAATGAAGGTAT
This sequence comes from Lophius americanus, assembly GCA_037951165.1. Lineage (NCBI taxonomy): Eukaryota > Metazoa > Chordata > Actinopteri > Lophiiformes > Lophiidae > Lophius > Lophius americanus. The sequence goes on from JBBDHG010000598.1 coordinate 45,090, forward strand.
AAAAATACATTTGAGGAAATAAAAAGAAAAAGAAAATTCAAAAGAAAAAGAAAAAGAAAAAGAAAATTCAAAAGAAAAAGAAAATTCAAAAGAAAAAGAAAAAGAAAATTCAAAAAAATTCAAAATTTCAAAGAGGACTACCACGGGCGCCGAGCATCCTCCTTTTCTCCTCATTTCCTTTCCCCTCCTACTCCTTGGGGCTGGTAGGTGGCAAGGTAAATGAATGAATTAAGGAATAAAAATACATTTGAAGAAATAAAAATAAAAATAAAATTGCAAAATTTCAAAAAGGACTACCAGAGGCGCCGAGCAGCCTCCTTTTCTCCCCTTCTCCTTTTCCCTCCTGGTCGTGGGGGCTGGTAGGTGGCAAAGTAAATGAATGAATGAAGGTTTAAAAATACATTTGAGGAAATAACAAGAAAAAGAAAATTCAAAAGAAAAAGAAAAAGAAAAAGAACATTCAAAAGAAAAAGAAAATTCAAAAGAAAAAGAAAAAGAAAATTCAAAAAAATTCAAAATTTCAAAGAGGACTACCACGGGCGCCGAACATCCTCCTTTTCTCCTCATTTCCTTTCCCCTCCTACTCCTTGGGGCTGGTAGGTGGCAAGGTAAATGAATGAATTAAGGAATAAAAATACATTTGAAGAAATAAAAATAAAAATAAAATTGCAAAATTTCAAAAAGGACTACCAGAGGCGCCGAGCAGCCTCCTTTTCTCCCCTTCTCCTTTTCCCTCCTGGTCGTGGGGGCTGGTAGGTGGCAAAGTAAATGAATGAATGAAGGTATAAAAATACATTTGAGGAAATAAAAAGAAAAAGAAAATTCAAAAGAAAAAGAAAAAGAAAAAGAAAATTCAAAAGAAAAAGAAAATTCAAAAGAAAAAGAAAAAGAAAATTCAAAAAAATTCAAAATTTCAAAGAGGACTACCACGGGCGCCGAGCATCCTCCTTTTCTCCTCATTTCCTTTCCCCTCCTACTCCTTGGGGCTGGTAGGTGGCAAGGTAAATGAATGAATTAAGGAATAAAAATACATTTGAAGAAATAAAAATAAAAATAAAATTGCAAAATTTCAAAAAGGACTACCAGAGGCGCCGAGCAGCCTCCTTTTCTCCCCTTCTCCTTTTCCCTCCTGGTCGTGGGGGCTGGTAGGTGGCAAAGTAAATGAATGAATGAAGGTATAAAAATACATTTGAGGAAATAAAAAGAAAAAGAAAATTCAAAAGAAAAAGAAAAAGAAAAAGAAAAAGAAAAAGAAAATTCAAAAGAAAAAGAAAATTCAAAAGAAAAAGAAAAAGAAAATTCAAAAAAATTCAAAATTTCAAAGAGGACTACCACGGGCGCCGAGCATCCTCCTTTTCTCCTCATTTCCTTTCCCCTCCTACTCCTTGGGGCTGGTAGGTGGCAAGGTAAATGAATGAATTAAGGAATAAAAATACATTTGAAGAAATAAAAATAAAAATAAAATTGCAAAATTTCAAAAAGGACTACCAGAGGCGCCGAGCAGCCTCCTTTTCTCCCCTTCTCCTTTTCCCTCCTGGTCGTGGGGGCTGGTAGGTGGCAAAGTAAATGAATGAATGAAGGTTTAAAAATACATTTGAGGAAATAACAAGAAAAAGAAAATTCAAAAGAAAAAGAAAAAGAAAAAGAACATTCAAAAGAAAAAGAAAATTCAAAAGAAAAAGAAAAAGAAAATTCAAAAAAATTCAAAATTTCAAAGAGGACTACCACGGGCGCCGAACATCCTCCTTTTCTCCTCATTTCCTTTCCCCTCCTACTCCTTGGGGCTGGTAGGTGGCAAGGTAAATGAATGAATTAAGGAATAAAAATACATTTGAAGAAATAAAAATAAAAATAAAATTGCAAAATTTCAAAAAGGACTACCAGAGGCGCCGAGCAGCCTCCTTTTCTCCCCTTCTCCTTTTCCCTCCTGGTCGTGGGGGCTGGTAGGTGGCAAAGTAAATGAATGAATGAAGGTATAAAAATACATTTGAGGAAATAAAAAGAAAAAGAAAATTCAAAAGAAAAAGAAAAAGAAAAAGAAAATTCAAAAGAAAAAGAAAATTCAAAAGAAAAAGAAAAAGAAAATTCAAAAAAATTAAAAATTTCAAAGAGGACTACCACGGGCGCCGAGCATCCTCCTTTTCTCCTCATTTCCTTTCCCCTCCTACTCCTTGGGGCTGGTAGGTGGCAAGGTAAATGAATGAATTAAGGAATAAAAATACATTTGAAGAAATAAAAATAAAAATAAAATTGCAAAATTTCAAAAAGGACTACCAGAGGCGCCGAGCAGCCTCCTTTTCTCCCCTTCTCCTTTTCCCTCCTGGTCGTGGGGGCTGGTAGGTGGCAAAGTAAATGAATGAATGAAGGTTTAAAAATACATTTGAGGAAATAACAAGAAAAAGAAAATTCAAAAGAAAAAGAAAAAGAAAAAGAAAATTCAAAAGAAAAAGAAAATTCAAAAGAAAAAGAAAAAGAAAATTCAAAAAAATTCAAAATTTCAAAGAGGACTACCACGGGCGCCGAGCATCCTCCTTTTCTCCTCATTTCCTTTCCCCTCCTACTCCTTGGGGCTGGTAGGTGGCAAGGTAAATGAATGAATTAAGGAATAAAAATACATTTGAAGAAATAAAAATAAAAATAAAATTGCAAAATTTCAAAAAGGACTACCAGAGGCGCCGAGCAGCCTCCTTTTCTCCCCTTCTCCTTTTCCCTCCTGGTCGTGGGGGCTGGTAGGTGGCAAAGTAAATGAATGAATGAAGGTATAAAAATACATTTGAGGAAATAAAAAGAAAAAGAAAATTCAAAAGAAAAAGAAAAAGAAAAAGAAAATTCAAAAGAAAAAGAAAATTCAAAAGAAAAAGAAAAAGAAAATTCAAAAAAATTCAAAATTTCAAAGAGGACTACCACGGGCGCCGAGCATCCTCCTTTTCTCCTCATTTCCTTTCCCCTCCTACTCCTTGGGGCTGGTAGGTGGCAAGGTAAATGAATGAATTAAGGAATAAAAATACATTTGAAGAAATAAAAATAAAAATAAAATTGCAAAATTTCAAAAAGGACTACCAGAGGCGCCGAGCAGCCTCCTTTTCTCCCCTTCTCCTTTTCCCTCCTGGTCGTGGGGGCTGGTAGGTGGCAAAGTAAATGAATGAATGAAGGTATAAAAATACATTTGAGGAAATAAAAAGAAAAAGAAAATTCAAAAGAAAAAGAAAAAGAAAAAGAAAATTCAAAAGAAAAAGAAAATTCAAAAGAAAAAGAAAAAGAAAATTCAAAAAAATTCAAAATTTCAAAGAGGACTACCACGGGCGCCGAGCATCCTCCTTTTCTCCTCATTTCCTTTCCCCTCCTACTCCTTGGGGCTGGTAGGTGGCAAGGTAAATGAATGAATTAAGGAATAAAAATACATTTGAAGAAATAAAAATAAAAATAAAATTGCAAAATTTCAAAAAGGACTACCAGAGGCGCCGAGCAGCCTCCTTTTCTCCCCTTCTCCTTTTCCCTCCTGGTCGTGGGGGCTGGTAGGTGGCAAAGTAAATGAATGAATGAAGGTATAAAAATACATTTGAGGAAATAAAAAGAAAAAGAAAATTCAAAAGAAAAAGAAAAAGAAAAAGAAAATTCAAAAGAAAAAGAAAATTCAAAAGAAAAAGAAAAAGAAAATTCAAAAAAATTAAAAATTTCAAAGAGGACTACCACGGGCGCCGAGCATCCTCCTTTTCTCCTCATTTCCTTTCCCCTCCTACTCCTTGGGGCTGGTAGGTGGCAAGGTAAATGAATGAATTAAGGAATAAAAATACATTTGAAGAAATAAAAATAAAAATAAAATTGCAAAATTTCAAAAAGGACTACCAGAGGCGCCGAGCAGCCTCCTTTTCTCCCCTTCTCCTTTTCCCTCCTGGTCGTGGGGGCTGGTAGGTGGCAAAGTAAATGAATGAATGAAGGTATAAAAATACATTTGAGGAAACAAAAAGAAAAAGAAAAAGAAAATTCAAAAGAAAAAGAAAATTCAAAAGAAAAAGAAAAAGAAAATTCAAAAAAATTAAAAATTTCAAAGAGGACTACCACGGGCGCCGAGCATCCTCCTTTTCTCCTCATTTCCTTTCCCCTCCTACTCCTTGGGGCTGGTAGGTGGCAAGGTAAATGAATGAATTAAGGAATAAAAATACATTTGAAGAAATAAAAATAAAAATAAAATTGCAAAATTTCAAAAAGGACTACCAGAGGCGCCGAGCAGCCTCCTTTTCTCCCCTTCTCCTTTTCCCTCCTGGTCGTGGGGGCTGGTAGGTGGCAAAGTAAATGAATGAATGAAGGTATAAAAATACATTTGAGGAAATAAAAAGAAAAAGAAAATTCAAAAGAAAAAGAAAAAGAAAAAGAAAATTCAAAAGAAAAAGAAAATTCAAAAGAAAAAGAAAAAGAAAATTCAAAAAAATTCAAAATTTCAAAGAGGACTACCACGGGCGCCGAGCATCCTCCTTTTCTCCTCATTTCCTTTCCCCTCCTACTCCTTGGGGCTGGTAGGTGGCAAGGTAAATGAATGAATTAAGGAATAAAAATACATTTGAAGAAATAAAAATAAAAATAAAATTGCAAAATTTCAAAAAGGACTACCAGAGGCGCCGAGCAGCCTCCTTTTCTCCCCTTCTCCTTTTCCCTCCTGGTCGTGGGGGCTGGTAGGTGGCAAAGTAAATGAATGAATGAAGGTTTAAAAATACATTTGAGGAAATAACAAGAAAAAGAAAATTCAAAAGAAAAAGAAAAAGAAAAAGAAAATTCAAAAGAAAAAGAAAATTCAAAAGAAAAAGAAAAAGAAAATTCAAAAAAATTCAAAATTTCAAAGAGGACTACCACGGGCGCCGAGCATCCTCCTTTTCTCCTCATTTCCTTTCCCCTCCTACTCCTTGGGGCTGGTAGGTGGCAAGGTAAATGAATGAATTAAGGAATAAAAATACATTTGAAGAAATAAAAATAAAAATAAAATTGCAAAATTTCAAAAAGGACTACCAGAGGCGCCGAGCAGCCTCCTTTTCTCCCCTTCTCCTTTTCCCTCCTGGTCGTGGGGGCTGGTAGGTGGCAAAGTAAATGAATGAATGAAGGTTTAAAAATACATTTGAGGAAATAACAAGAAAAAGAAAATTCAAAAGAAAAAGAAAAAGAAAAAGAACATTCAAAAGAAAAAGAAAATTCAAAAGAAAAAGAAAAAGAAAATTCAAAAAAATTCAAAATTTCAAAGAGGACTACCACGGGCGCCGAGCATCCTCCTTTTCTCCTCATTTCCTTTCCCCTCCTACTCCTTGGGGCTGGTAGGTGGCAAGGTAAATGAATGAATTAAGGAATAAAAATACATTTGAAGAAATAAAAATAAAAATAAAATTGCAAAATTTCAAAAAGGACTACCAGAGGCGCCGAGCAGCCTCCTTTTCTCCCCTTCTCCTTTTCCCTCCTGGTCGTGGGGGCTGGTAGGTGGCAAAGTAAATGAATGAATGAAGGTATAAAAATACATTTGAGGAAATAAAAAGAAAAAGAAAATTCAAAAGAAAAAGAAAAAGAAAAAGAAAATTCAAAAGAAAAAGAAAATTCAAAAGAAAAAGAAAAAGAAAATTCAAAAAAATTCAAAATTTCAAAGAGGACTACCACGGGCGCCGAGCATCCTCCTTTTCTCCTCATTTCCTTTCCCCTCCTACTCCTTGGGGCTGGTAGGTGGCAAGGTAAATGAATGAATTAAGGAATAAAAATACATTTGAAGAAATAAAAATAAAAATAAAATTGCAAAATTTCAAAAAGGACTACCAGAGGCGCCGAGCAGCCTCCTTTTCTCCCCTTCTCCTTTTCCCTCCTGGTCGTGGGGGCTGGTAGGTGGCAAAGTAAATGAATGAATGAAGGTATAAAAATACATTTGAGGAAATAAAAAGAAAAAGAAAATTCAAAAGAAAAAGAAAAAGAAAAAGAAAATTCAAAAGAAAAAGAAAATTCAAAAGAAAAAGAAAAAGAAAATTCAAAAAAATTCAAAATTTCAAAGAGGACTACCACGGGCGCCGAGCATCCTCCTTTTCTCCTCATTTCCTTTCCCCTCCTACTCCTTGGGGCTGGTAGGTGGCAAGGTAAATGAATGAATTAAGGAATAAAAATACATTTGAAGAAATAAAAATAAAAATAAAATTGCAAAATTTCAAAAAGGACTACCAGAGGCGCCGAGCAGCCTCCTTTTCTCCCCTTCTCCTTTTCCCTCCTGGTCGTGGGGGCTGGTAGGTGGCAAAGTAAATGAATGAATGAAGGTATAAAAATACATTTGAGGAAATAAAAAGAAAAAGAAAATTCAAAAGAAAAAGAAAAAGAAAAAGAAAATTCAAAAGAAAAAGAAAATTCAAAAGAAAAAGAAAAAGAAAATTCAAAAAAATTCAAAATTTCAAAGAGGACTACCACGGGCGCCGAGCATCCTCCTTTTCTCCTCATTTCCTTTCCCCTCCTACTCCTTGGGGCTGGTAGGTGGCAAGGTAAATGAATGAATTAAGGAATAAAAATACATTTGAAGAAATAAAAATAAAAATAAAATTGCAAAATTTCAAAAAGGACTACCAGAGGCGCCGAGCAGCCTCCTTTTCTCCCCTTCTCCTTTTCCCTCCTGGTCGTGGGGGCTGGTAGGTGGCAAAGTAAATGAATGAATGAAGGTATAAAAATACATTTGAGGAAATAAAAAGAAAAAGAAAATTCAAAAGAAAAAGAAAAAGAAAAAGAAAATTCAAAAGAAAAAGAAAATTCAAAAGAAAAAGAAAATTCAAAAGAAAAAGAAAAAGAAAATTCAAAAAAATTCAAAATTTCAAAGAGGACTACCACGGGCGCCGAGCATCCTCCTTTTCTCCTCATTTCCTTTCCCCTCCTACTCCTTGGGGCTGGTAGGTGGCAAGGTAAATGAATGAATTAAGGAATAAAAATACATTTGAAGAAATAAAAATAAAAATAAAATTGCAAAATTTCAAAAAGGACTACCAGAGGCGCCGAGCAGCCTCCTTTTCTCCCCTTCTCCTTTTCCCTCCTGGTCGTGGGGGCTGGTAGGTGGCAAAGTAAATGAATGAATGAAGGTTTAAAAATACATTTGAGGAAATAACAAGAAAAAGAAAATTCAAAAGAAAAAGAAAAAGAAAAAGAACATTCAAAAGAAAAAGAAAATTCAAAAGAAAAAGAAAAAGAAAATTCAAAAAAATTCAAAATTTCAAAGAGGACTACCACGGGCGCCGAGCATCCTCCTTTTCTCCTCATTTCCTTTCCCCTCCTACTCCTTGGGGCTGGTAGGTGGCAAGGTAAATGAATGAATTAAGGAATAAAAATACATTTGAAGAAATAAAAATAAAAATAAAATTGCAAAATTTCAAAAAGGACTACCAGAGGCGCCGAGCAGCCTCCTTTTCTCCCCTTCTCCTTTTCCCTCCTGGTCGTGGGGGCTGGTAGGTGGCAAAGTAAATGAATGAATGAAGGTTTAAAAATACATTTGAGGAAATAACAAGAAAAAGAAAATTCAAAAGAAAAAGAAAAAGAAAAAGAACATTCAAAAGAAAAAGAAAATTCAAAAGAAAAAGAAAAAGAAAATTCAAAAAAATTCAAAATTTCAAAGAGGACTACCACGGGCGCCGAGCATCCTCCTTTTCTCCTCATTTCCTTTCCCCTCCTACTCCTTGGGGCTGGTAGGTGGCAAGGTAAATGAATGAATTAAGGAATAAAAATACATTTGAAGAAATAAAAATAAAAATAAAATTGCAAAATTTCAAAAAGGACTACCAGAGGCGCCGAGCAGCCTCCTTTTCTCCCCTTCTCCTTTTCCCTCCTGGTCGTGGGGGCTGGTAGGTGGCAAAGTAAATGAATGAATGAAGGTATAAAAATACATTTGAGGAAATAAAAAGAAAAAGAAAATTCAAAAGAAAAAGAAAAAGAAAAAGAAAATTCAAAAGAAAAAGAAAATTCAAAAGAAAAAGAAAAAGAAAATTCAAAAAAATTCAAAATTTCAAAGAGGACTACCACGGGCGCCGAGCATCCTCCTTTTCTCCTCATTTCCTTTCCCCTCCTACTCCTTGGGGCTGGTAGGTGGCAAGGTAAATGAATGAATTAAGGAATAAAAATACATTTGAAGAAATAAAAATAAAAATAAAATTGCAAAATTTCAAAAAGGACTACCAGAGGCGCCGAGCAGCCTCCTTTTCTCCCCTTCTCCTTTTCCCTCCTGGTCGTGGGGGCTGGTAGGTGGCAAAGTAAATGAATGAATGAAGGTATAAAAATACATTTGAGGAAATAAAAAGAAAAAGAAAATTCAAAAGAAAAAGAAAAAGAAAAAGAAAATTCAAAAGAAAAAGAAAATTCAAAAGAAAAAGAAAAAGAAAATTCAAAAAAATTCAAAATTTCAAAGAGGACTACCACGGGCGCCGAGCATCCTCCTTTTCTCCTCATTTCCTTTCCCCTCCTACTCCTTGGGGCTGGTAGGTGGCAAGGTAAATGAATGAATTAAGGAATAAAAATACATTTGAAGAAATAAAAATAAAAATAAAATTGCAAAATTTCAAAAAGGACTACCAGAGGCGCCGAGCAGCCTCCTTTTCTCCCCTTCTCCTTTTCCCTCCTGGTCGTGGGGGCTGGTAGGTGGCAAAGTAAATGAATGAATGAAGGTTTAAAAATACATTTGAGGAAATAACAAGAAAAAGAAAATTCAAAAGAAAAAGAAAAAGAAAAAGAACATTCAAAAGAAAAAGAAAATTCAAAAGAAAAAGAAAAAGAAAATTCAAAAAAATTCAAAATTTCAAAGAGGACTACCACGGGCGCCGAGCATCCTCCTTTTCTCCTCATTTCCTTTCCCCTCCTACTCCTTGGGGCTGGTAGGTGGCAAGGTAAATGAATGAATTAAGGAATAAAAATACATTTGAAGAAATAAAAATAAAAATAAAATTGCAAAATTTCAAAAAGGACTACCAGAGGCGCCGAGCAGCCTCCTTTTCTCCCCTTCTCCTTTTCCCTCCTGGTCGTGGGGGCTGGTAGGTGGCAAAGTAAATGAATGAATGAAGGTATAAAAATACATTTGAGGAAATAAAAAGAAAAAGAAAATTCAAAAGAAAAAGAAAAAGAAAAAGAAAATTCAAAAGAAAAAGAAAATTCAAAAGAAAAAGAAAAAGAAAATTCAAAAAAATTCAAAATTTCAAAGAGGACTACCACGGGCGCCGAGCATCCTCCTTTTCTCCTCATTTCCTTTCCCCTCCTACTCCTTGGGGCTGGTAGGTGGCAAGGTAAATGAATGAATTAAGGAATAAAAATACATTTGAAGAAATAAAAATAAAAATAAAATTGCAAAATTTCAAAAAGGACTACCAGAGGCGCCGAGCAGCCTCCTTTTCTCCCCTTCTCCTTTTCCCTCCTGGTCGTGGGGGCTGGTAGGTGGCAAAGTAAATGAATGAATGAAGGTATAAAAATACATTTGAGGAAAGAAAAAGAAAAAGAAAAAGAAAAAGAAAAAGAAAAAGAAAAAGAAAAAGAAAATTCAAAAGAAAAAGAAAATTCAAAAGAAAAAGAAAATTCAAAAAAATTCAAAATTTCAAAGAGGACTACCACGGGCGCCGAGCATCCTCCTTTTCTCCTCATTTCCTTTCCCCTCCTACTCCTTGGGGCTGGTAGGTGGCAAGGTAAATGAATGAATTAAGGAATAAAAATACATTTGAAGAAATAAAAATAAAAATAAAATTGCAAAATTTCAAAAAGGACTACCAGAGGCGCCGAGCAGCCTCCTTTTCTCCCCTTCTCCTTTTCCCTCCTGGTCGTGGGGGCTGGTAGGTGGCAAAGTAAATGAATGAATGAAGGTATAAAAATACATTTGAGGAAATAAAAAGAAAAAGAAAATTCAAAAGAAAAAGAAAAAGAAAAAGAAAATTCAAAAGAAAAAGAAAATTCAAAAGAAAAAGAAAAAGAAAATTCAAAAAAATTCAAAATTTCAAAGAGGACTACCACGGGCGCCGAGCATCCTCCTTTTCTCCTCATTTCCTTTCCCCTCCTACTCCTTGGGGCTGGTAGGTGGCAAGGTAAATGAATGAATTAAGGAATAAAAATACATTTGAAGAAATAAAAATAAAAATAAAATTGCAAAATTTCAAAAAGGACTACCAGAGGCACCGAGCAGCCTCCTTTTCTCCCCTTCTCCTTTTCCCTCCTGGTCGTGGGGGCTGGTAGGTGGCAAAGTAAATGAATGAATGAAGGTTTAAAAATACATTTGAGGAAATAACAAGAAAAAGAAAATTCAAAAGAAAAAGAAAAAGAAAAAGAACATTCAAAAGAAAAAGAAAATTCAAAAGAAAAAGAAAAAGAAAATTCAAAAAAATTCAAAATTTCAAAGAGGACTACCACGGGCGCCGAGCATCCTCCTTTTCTCCTCATTTCCTTTCCCCTCCTACTCCTTGGGGCTGGTAGGTGGCAAGGTAAATGAATGAATTAAGGAATAAAAATACATTTGAAGAAATAAAAATAAAAATAAAATTGCAAAATTTCAAAAAGGACTACCAGAGGCGCCGAGCAGCCTCCTTTTCTCCCCTTCTCCTTTTCCCTCCTGGTCGTGGGGGCTGGTAGGTGGCAAAGTAAATGAATGAATGAAGGTATAAAAATACATTTGAGGAAATAAAAAGAAAAAGAAAATTCAAAAGAAAAAGAAAAAGAAAAAGAAAATTCAAAAGAAAAAGAAAATTCAAAAGAAAAAGAAAAAGAAAATTCAAAAAAATTCAAAATTTCAAAGAGGACTACCACGGGCGCCGAGCATCCTCCTTTTCTCCTCATTTCCTTTCCCCTCCTACTCCTTGGGGCTGGTAGGTGGCAAGGTAAATGAATGAATTAAGGAATAAAAATACATTTGAAGAAATAAAAATAAAAATAAAATTGCAAAATTTCAAAAAGGACTACCAGAGGCACCGAGCAGCCTCCTTTTCTCCCCTTCTCCTTTTCCCTCCTGGTCGTGGGGGCTGGTAGGTGGCAAAGTAAATGAATGAATGAAGGTTTAAAAATACATTTGAGGAAATAACAAGAAAAAGAAAATTCAAAAGAAAAAGAAAAAGAAAAAGAACATTCAAAAGAAAAAGAAAATTCAAAAGAAAAAGAAAAAGAAAATTCAAAAAAATTCAAAATTTCAAAGAGGACTACCACGGGCGCCGAGCATCCTCCTTTTCTCCTCATTTCCTTTCCCCTCCTACTCCTTGGGGCTGGTAGGTGGCAAGGTAAATGAATGAATTAAGGAATAAAAATACATTTGAAGAAATAAAAATAAAAATAAAATTGCAAAATTTCAAAAAGGACTACCAGAGGCGCCGAGCAGCCTCCTTTTCTCCCCTTCTCCTTTTCCCTCCTGGTCGTGGGGGCTGGTAGGTGGCAAAGTAAATGAATGAATGAAGGTATAAAAATACATTTGAGGAAATAAAAAGAAAAAGAAAATTCAAAAGAAAAAGAAAAAGAAAAAGAAAATTCAAAAGAAAAAGAAAATTCAAAAGAAAAAGAAAAAGAAAATTCAAAAAAATTCAAAATTTCAAAGAGGACTACCACGGGCGCCGAGCATCCTCCTTTTCTCCTCATTTCCTTTCCCCTCCTACTCCTTGGGGCTGGTAGGTGGCAAGGTAAATGAATGAATTAAGGAATAAAAATACATTTGAAGAAATAAAAATAAAAATAAAATTGCAAAATTTCAAAAAGGACTACCAGAGGCGCCGAGCAGCCTCCTTTTCTCCCCTTCTCCTTTTCCCTCCTGGTCGTGGGGGCTGGTAGGTGGCAAAGTAAATGAATGAATGAAGGTATAAAAATACATTTGAGGAAATAAAAAGAAAAAGAAAATTCAAAAGAAAAAGAAAAAGAAAAAGAAAATTCAAAAAAAAAAGAAAATTCAAAAGAAAAAGAAAAAGAAAATTCAAAAAAATTCAAAATTTCAAAGAGGACTACCACGGGCGCCGAGCATCCTCCTTTTCTCCTCATTTCCTTTCCCCTCCTACTCCTTGGGGCTGGTAGGTGGCAAGGTAAATGGATGAATTAAGGAATAAAAATACATTTGAAGAAATAAAAATAAAAATAAAATTGCAAAATTTCAACAAGGACTACCAGAGGCGCCGAGCAGCCTCCTTTTCTCCCCTTCTCCTTTTCCCTCCTGGTCGTGGGGGCTGGTAGGTGGCAAAGTAAATGAATGAATGAAGGTATAAAAATACATTTGAGGAAACAAAAAGAAAAAGAAAAAGAAAATTCAAAAGAAAAAGAAAATTCAAAAGAAAAAGAAAAAGAAAATTCAAAAAAATTAAAAATTTCAAAGAGGACTACCACGGGCGCCGAGCATCCTCCTTTTCTCCTCATTTCCTTTCCCCTCCTACTCCTTGGGGCTGGTAGGTGGCAAGGTAAATGAATGAATTAAGGAATAAAAATACATTTGAAGAAATAAAAATAAAAATAAAATTGCAAAATTTCAAAAAGGACTACCAGAGGCGCCGAGCAGCCTCCTTTTCTCCCCTTCTCCTTTTCCCTCCTGGTCGTGGGGGCTGGTAGGTGGCAAAGTAAATGAATGAATGAAGGTATAAAAATACATTTGAGGAAACAAAAAGAAAAAGAAAAAGAAAATTCAAAAGAAAAAGAAAATTCAAAAGAAAAAGAAAAAGAAAATTCAAAAAAATTAAAAATTTCAAAGAGGACTACCACGGGCGCCGAGCATCCTCCTTTTCTCCTCATTTCCTTTCCCCTCCTACTCCTTGGGGCTGGTAGGTGGCAAGGTAAATGAATGAATTAAGGAATAAAAATACATTTGAAGAAATAAAAATAAAAATAAAATTGCAAAATTTCAAAAAGGACTACCAGAGGCGCCGAGCAGCCTCCTTTTCTCCCCTTCTCCTTTTCCCTCCTGGTCGTGGGGGCTGGTAGGTGGCAAAGTAAATGAATGAATGAAGGTATAAAAATACATTTGAGGAAATAAAAAGAAAAAGAAAATTCAAAAGAAAAAGAAAAAGAAAAAGAAAAAGAAAATTCAAAAGAAAAAGAAAATTCAAAAGAAAAAGAAAAAGAAAATTCAAAAAAATTCAAAATTTCAAAGAGGACTACCACGGGCGCCGAGCATCCTCCTTTTCTCCTCATTTCCTTTCCCCTCCTACTCCTTGGGGCTGGTAGGTGGCAAGGTAAATGAATGAATTAAGGAATAAAAATACATTTGAAGAAATAAAAATAAAAATAAAATTGCAAAATTTCAAAAAGGACTACCAGAGGCGCCGAGCAGCCTCCTTTTCTCCCCTTCTCCTTTTCCCTCCTGGTCGTGGGGGCTGGTAGGTGGCAAAGTAAATGAATGAATGAAGGTATAAAAATACATTTGAGGAAATAAAAAGAAAAAGAAAATTCAAAAGAAAAAGAAAAAGAAAAAGAAAATTCAAAAGAAAAAGAAAATTCAAAAGAAAAAGAAAAAGAAAATTCAAAAAAATTCAAAATTTCAAAGAGGACTACCACGGGCGCCGAGCATCCTCCTTTTCTCCTCATTTCCTTTCCCCTCCTACTCCTTGGGGCTGGTAGGTGGCAAGGTAAATGAATGAATTAAGGAATAAAAATACATTTGAAGAAATAAAAATAAAAATAAAATTGCAAAATTTCAAAAAGGACTACCAGAGGCGCCGAGCAGCCTCCTTTTCTCCCCTTCTCCTTTTCCCTCCTGGTCGTGGGGGCTGGTAGGTGGCAAAGTAAATGAATGAATGAAGGTATAAAAATACATTTGAGGAAATAAAAAGAAAAAGAAAATTCAAAAGAAAAAGAAAAAGAAAAAGAAAATTCAAAAGAAAAAGAAAATTCAAAAGAAAAAGAAAAAGAAAATTCAAAAAAATTCAAAATTTCAAAGAGGACTACCACGGGCGCCGAGCATCCTCCTTTTCTCCTCATTTCCTTTCCCCTCCTACTCCTTGGGGCTGGTAGGTGGCAAGGTAAATGAATGAATTAAGGAATAAAAATACATTTGAAGAAATAAAAATAAAAATAAAATTGCAAAATTTCAAAAAGGACTACCAGAGGCGCCGAGCAGCCTCCTTTTCTCCCCTTCTCCTTTTCCCTCCTGGTCGTGGGGGCTGGTAGGTGGCAAAGTAAATGAATGAATGAAGGTATAAAAATACATTTGAGGAAATAAAAAGAAAAAGAAAATTCAAAAGAAAAAGAAAAAGAAAAAGAAAATTCAAAAGAAAAAGAAAATTCAAAAGAAAAAGAAAAAGAAAATTCAAAAAAATTCAAAATTTCAAAGAGGACTACCACGGGCGCCGAGCATCCTCCTTTTCTCCTCATTTCCTTTCCCCTCCTACTCCTTGGGGCTGGTAGGTGGCAAGGTAAATGAATGAATTAAGGAATAAAAATACATTTGAAGAAATAAAAATAAAAATAAAATTGCAAAATTTCAAAAAGGACTACCAGAGGCGCCGAGCAGCCTCCTTTTCTCCCCTTCTCCTTTTCCCTCCTGGTCGTGGGGGCTGGTAGGTGGCAAAGTAAATGAATGAATGAAGGTATAAAAATACATTTGAGGAAATAAAAAGAAAAAGAAAATTCAAAAGAAAAAGAAAAAGAAAAAGAAAATTCAAAAGAAAAAGAAAATTCAAAAGAAAAAGAAAAAGAAAATTCAAAAAAATTCAAAATTTCAAAGAGGACTACCACGGGCGCCGAGCATCCTCCTTTTCTCCTCATTTCCTTTCCCCTCCTACTCCTTGGGGCTGGTAGGTGGCAAGGTAAATGAATGAATTAAGGAATAAAAATACATTTGAAGAAATAAAAATAAAAATAAAATTGCAAAATTTCAAAAAGGACTACCAGAGGCGCCGAGCAGCCTCCTTTTCTCCCCTTCTCCTTTTCCCTCCTGGTCGTGGGGGCTGGTAGGTGGCAAAGTAAATGAATGAATGAAGGTTTAAAAATACATTTGAGGAAATAACAAGAAAAAGAAAATTCAAAAGAAAAAGAAAAAGAAAAAGAACATTCAAAAGAAAAATAAAATTCAAAAGAAAAAGAAAAAGAAAATTCAAAAAAATTCAAAATTTCAAAGAGGACTACCACGGGCGCCGAGCATCCTCCTTTTCTCCTCATTTCCTTTCCCCTCCTACTCCTTGGGGCTGGTAGGTGGCAAGGTAAATGAATGAATTAAGGAATAAAAATACATTTGAAGAAATAAAAATAAAAATAAAATTGCAAAATTTCAAAAAGGACTACCAGAGGCGCCGAGCAGCCTCCTTTTCTCCCCTTCTCCTTTTCCCTCCTGGTCGTGGGGGCTGGTAGGTGGCAAAGTAAATGAATGAATGAAGGTTTAAAAATACATTTGAGGAAATAACAAGAAAAAGAAAATTCAAAAGAAAAAGAAAAAGAAAAAGAACATTCAAAAGAAAAAGAAAATTCAAAAGAAAAAGAAAAAGAAAATTCAAAAAAATTCAAAATTTCAAAGAGGACTACCACGGGCGCCGAGCATCCTCCTTTTCTCCTCATTTCCTTTCCCCTCCTACTCCTTGGGGCTGGTAGGTGGCAAGGTAAATGAATGAATTAAGGAATAAAAATACATTTGAAGAAATAAAAATAAAAATAAAATTGCAAAATTTCAAAAAGGACTACCAGAGGCGCCGAGCAGCCTCCTTTTCTCCCCTTCTCCTTTTCCCTCCTGGTCGTGGGGGCTGGTAGGTGGCAAAGTAAATGAATGAATGAAGGTATAAAAATACATTTGAGGAAATAAAAAGAAAAAGAAAATTCAAAAGAAAAAGAAAAAGAAAAAGAAAATTCAAAAGAAAAAGAAAATTCAAAAGAAAAAGAAAAAGAAAATTCAAAAAAATTCAAAATTTCAAAGAGGACTACCACGGGCGCCGAGCATCCTCCTTTTCTCCTCATTTCCTTTCCCCTCCTACTCCTTGGGGCTGGTAGGTGGCAAGGTAAATGAATGAATTAAGGAATAAAAATACATTTGAAGAAATAAAAATAAAAATAAAATTGCAAAATTTCAAAAAGGACTACCAGAGGCGCCGAGCAGCCTCCTTTTCTCCCCTTCTCCTTTTCCCTCCTGGTCGTGGGGGCTGGTAGGTGGCAAAGTAAATGAATGAATGAAGGTATAAAAATACATTTGAGGAAATAAAAAGAAAAAGAAAATTCAAAAGAAAAAGAAAAAGAAAAAGAAAATTCAAAAGAAAAAGAAAATTCAAAAGAAAAAGAAAAAGAAAATTCAAAAAAATTCAAAATTTCAAAGAGGACTACCACGGGCGCCGAGCATCCTCCTTTTCTCCTCATTTCCTTTCCCCTCCTACTCCTTGGGGCTGGTAGGTGGCAAGGTAAATGAATGAATTAAGGAATAAAAATACATTTGAAGAAATAAAAATAAAAATAAAATTGCAAAATTTCAAAAAGGACTACCAGAGGCGCCGAGCAGCCTCCTTTTCTCCCCTTCTCCTTTTCCCTCCTGGTCGTGGGGGCTGGTAGGTGGCAAAGTAAATGAATGAATGAAGGTTTAAAAATACATTTGAGGAAATAACAAGAAAAAGAAAATTCAAAAGAAAAAGAAAAAGAAAAAGAACATTCAAAAGAAAAAGAAAATTCAAAAGAAAAAGAAAAAGAAAATTCAAAAAAATTCAAAATTTCAAAGAGGACTACCACGGGCGCCGAGCATCCTCCTTTTCTCCTCATTTCCTTTCCCCTCCTACTCCTTGGGGCTGGTAGGTGGCAAGGTAAATGAATGAATTAAGGAATAAAAATACATTTGAAGAAATAAAAATAAAAATAAAATTGCAAAATTTCAAAAAGGACTACCAGAGGCGCCGAGCAGCCTCCTTTTCTCCCCTTCTCCTTTTCCCTCCTGGTCGTGGGGGCTGGTAGGTGGCAAAGTAAATGAATGAATGAAGGTATAAAAATACATTTGAGGAAATAAAAAGAAAAAGAAAATTCAAAAGAAAAAGAAAAAGAAAAAGAAAATTCAAAAGAAAAAGAAAATTCAAAAGAAAAAGAAAAAGAAAATTCAAAAAAATTCAAAATTTCAAAGAGGACTACCACGGGCGCCGAGCATCCTCCTTTTCTCCTCATTTCCTTTCCCCTCCTACTCCTTGGGGCTGGTAGGTGGCAAGGTAAATGAATGAATTAAGGAATAAAAATACATTTGAAGAAATAAAAATAAAAATAAAATTGCAAAATTTCAAAAAGGACTACCAGAGGCGCCGAGCAGCCTCCTTTTCTCCCCTTCTCCTTTTCCCTCCTGGTCGTGGGGGCTGGTAGGTGGCAAAGTAAATGAATGAATGAAGGTATAAAAATACATTTGAGGAAATAAAAAGAAAAAGAAAATTCAAAAGAAAAAGAAAAAGAAAAAGAAAATTCAAAAGAAAAAGAAAATTCAAAAGAAAAAGAAAAAGAAAATTCAAAAAAATTCAAAATTTCAAAGAGGACTACCACGGGCGCCGAGCATCCTCCTTTTCTCCTCATTTCCTTTCCCCTCCTACTCCTTGGGGCTGGTAGGTGGCAAGGTAAATGAATGAATTAAGGAATAAAAATACATTTGAAGAAATAAAAATAAAAATAAAATTGCAAAATTTCAAAAAGGACTACCAGAGGCGCCGAGCAGCCTCCTTTTCTCCCCTTCTCCTTTTCCCTCCTGGTCGTGGGGGCTGGTAGGTGGCAAAGTAAATGAATGAATGAAGGTTTAAAAATACATTTGAGGAAATAACAAGAAAAAGAAAATTCAAAAGAAAAAGAAAAAGAAAAAGAACATTCAAAAGAAAAAGAAAATTCAAAAGAAAAAGAAAAAGAAAATTCAAAAAAATTCAAAATTTCAAAGAGGACTACCACGGGCGCCGAGCATCCTCCTTTTCTCCTCATTTCCTTTCCCCTCCTACTCCTTGGGGCTGGTAGGTGGCAAGGTAAATGAATGAATTAAGGAATAAAAATACATTTGAAGAAATAAAAATAAAAATAAAATTGCAAAATTTCAAAAAGGACTACCAGAGGCGCCGAGCAGCCTCCTTTTCTCCCCTTCTCCTTTTCCCTCCTGGTCGTGGGGGCTGGTAGGTGGCAAAGTAAATGAATGAATGAAGGTATAAAAATACATTTGAGGAAATAAAAAGAAAAAGAAAAAGAAAAAGAAAAAGAAAAAGAAAAAGAAAATTCAAAAGAAAAAGAAAATTCAAAAGAAAAAGAAAATTCAAAAAAATTCAAAATTTCAAAGAGGACTACCACGGGCGCCGAGCATCCTCCTTTTCTCCTCATTTCCTTTCCCCTCCTACTCCTTGGGGCTGGTAGGTGGCAAGGTAAATGAATGAATTAAGGAATAAAAATACATTTGAAGAAATAAAAATAAAAATAAAATTGCAAAATTTCAAAAAGGACTACCAGAGGCGCCGAGCAGCCTCCTTTTCTCCCCTTCTCCTTTTCCCTCCTGGTCGTGGGGGCTGGTAGGTGGCAAAGTAAATGAATGAATGAAGGTATAAAAATACATTTGAGGAAATAAAAAGAAAAAGAAAATTCAAAAGAAAAAGAAAAAGAAAAAGAAAATTCAAAAGAAAAAGAAAATTCAAAAGAAAAAGAAAAAGAAAATTCAAAAAAATTCAAAATTTCAAAGAGGACTACCACGGGCGCCGAGCATCCTCCTTTTCTCCTCATTTCCTTTCCCCTCCTACTCCTTGGGGCTGGTAGGTGGCAAGGTAAATGAATGAATTAAGGAATAAAAATACATTTGAAGAAATAAAAATAAAAATAAAATTGCAAAATTTCAAAAAGGACTACCAGAGGCGCCGAGCAGCCTCCTTTTCTCCCCTTCTCCTTTTCCCTCCTGGTCGTGGGGGCTGGTAGGTGGCAAAGTAAATGAATGAATGAAGGTTTAAAAATACATTTGAGGAAATAACAAGAAAAAGAAAATTCAAAAGAAAAAGAAAAAGAAAAAGAACATTCAAAAGAAAAAGAAAATTCAAAAGAAAAAGAAAAAGAAAATTCAAAAAAATTCAAAATTTCAAAGAGGACTACCACGGGCGCCGAACATCCTCCTTTTCTCCTCATTTCCTTTCCCCTCCTACTCCTTGGGGCTGGTAGGTGGCAAGGTAAATGAATGAATTAAGGAATAAAAATACATTTGAAGAAATAAAAATAAAAATAAAATTGCAAAATTTCAAAAAGGACTACCAGAGGCGCCGAGCAGCCTCCTTTTCTCCCCTTCTCCTTTTCCCTCCTGGTCGTGGGGGCTGGTAGGTGGCAAAGTAAATGAATGAATGAAGGTATAAAAATACATTTGAGGAAATAAAAAGAAAAAGAAAATTCAAAAGAAAAAGAAAAAGAAAAAGAAAATTCAAAAGAAAAAGAAAATTCAAAAGAAAAAGAAAAAGAAAATTCAAAAAAATTCAAAATTTCAAAGAGGACTACCACGGGCGCCGAGCATCCTCCTTTTCTCCTCATTTCCTTTCCCCTCCTACTCCTTGGGGCTGGTAGGTGGCAAGGTAAATGAATGAATTAAGGAATAAAAATACATTTGAAGAAATAAAAATAAAAATAAAATTGCAAAATTTCAAAAAGGACTACCAGAGGCGCCGAGCAGCCTCCTTTTCTCCCCTTCTCCTTTTCCCTCCTGGTCGTGGGGGCTGGTAGGTGGCAAAGTAAATGAATGAATGAAGGTATAAAAATACATTTGAGGAAATAAAAAGAAAAAGAAAATTCAAAAGAAAAAGAAAAAGAAAAAGAAAATTCAAAAGAAAAAGAAAATTCAAAAGAAAAAGAAAAAGAAAATTCAAAAAAATTCAAAATTTCAAAGAGGACTACCACGGGCGCCGAGCATCCTCCTTTTCTCCTCATTTCCTTTCCCCTCCTACTCCTTGGGGCTGGTAGGTGGCAAGGTAAATGAATGAATTAAGGAATAAAAATACATTTGAAGAAATAAAAATAAAAATAAAATTGCAAAATTTCAAAAAGGACTACCAGAGGCGCCGAGCAGCCTCCTTTTCTCCCCTTCTCCTTTTCCCTCCTGGTCGTGGGGGCTGGTAGGTGGCAAAGTAAATGAATGAATGAAGGTTTAAAAATACATTTGAGGAAATAACAAGAAAAAGAAAATTCAAAAGAAAAAGAAAAAGAAAAAGAACATTCAAAAGAAAAAGAAAATTCAAAAGAAAAAGAAAAAGAAAATTCAAAAAAATTCAAAATTTCAAAGAGGACTACCACGGGCGCCGAGCATCCTCCTTTTCTCCTCATTTCCTTTCCCCTCCTACTCCTTGGGGCTGGTAGGTGGCAAGGTAAATGAATGAATTAAGGAATAAAAATACATTTGAAGAAATAAAAATAAAAATAAAATTGCAAAATTTCAAAAAGGACTACCAGAGGCGCCGAGCAGCCTCCTTTTCTCCCCTTCTCCTTTTCCCTCCTGGTCGTGGGGGCTGGTAGGTGGCAAAGTAAATGAATGAATGAAGGTATAAAAATACATTTGAGGAAATAAAAAGAAAAAGAAAAAGAAAAAGAAAAAGAAAAAGAAAAAGAAAATTCAAAAGAAAAAGAAAATTCAAAAGAAAAAGAAAATTCAAAAAAATTCAAAATTTCAAAGAGGACTACCACGGGCGCCGAGCATCCTCCTTTTCTCCTCATTTCCTTTCCCCTCCTACTCCTTGGGGCTGGTAGGTGGCAAGGTAAATGAATGAATTAAGGAATAAAAATACATTTGAAGAAATAAAAATAAAAATAAAATTGCAAAATTTCAAAAAGGACTACCAGAGGCGCCGAGCAGCCTCCTTTTCTCCCCTTCTCCTTTTCCCTCCTGGTCGTGGGGGCTGGTAGGTGGCAAAGTAAATGAATGAATGAAGGTATAAAAATACATTTGAGGAAATAAAAAGAAAAAGAAAATTCAAAAGAAAAAGAAAAAGAAAAAGAAAATTCAAAAGAAAAAGAAAATTCAAAAGAAAAAGAAAAAGAAAATTCAAAAAAATTCAAAATTTCAAAGAGGACTACCACGGGCGCCGAGCATCCTCCTTTTCTCCTCATTTCCTTTCCCCTCCTACTCCTTGGGGCTGGTAGGTGGCAAGGTAAATGAATGAATTAAGGAATAAAAATACATTTGAAGAAATAAAAATAAAAATAAAATTGCAAAATTTCAAAAAGGACTACCAGAGGCGCCGAGCAGCCTCCTTTTCTCCCCTTCTCCTTTTCCCTCCTGGTCGTGGGGGCTGGTAGGTGGCAAAGTAAATGAATGAATGAAGGTTTAAAAATACATTTGAGGAAATAACAAGAAAAAGAAAATTCAAAAGAAAAAGAAAAAGAAAAAGAACATTCAAAAGAAAAAGAAAATTCAAAAGAAAAAGAAAAAGAAAATTCAAAAAAATTCAAAATTTCAAAGAGGACTACCACGGGCGCCGAGCATCCTCCTTTTCTCCTCATTTCCTTTCCCCTCCTACTCCTTGGGGCTGGTAGGTGGCAAGGTAAATGAATGAATTAAGGAATAAAAATACATTTGAAGAAATAAAAATAAAAATAAAATTGCAAAATTTCAAAAAGGACTACCAGAGGCGCCGAGCAGCCTCCTTTTCTCCCCTTCTCCTTTTCCCTCCTGGTCGTGGGGGCTGGTAGGTGGCAAAGTAAATGAATGAATGAAGGTATAAAAATACATTTGAGGAAATAAAAAGAAAAAGAAAATTCAAAAGAAAAAGAAAAAGAAAAAGAAAATTCAAAAGAAAAAGAAAATTCAAAAGAAAAAGAAAAAGAAAATTCAAAAAAATTCAAAATTTCAAAGAGGACTACCACGGGCGCCGAGCATCCTCCTTTTCTCCTCATTTCCTTTCCCCTCCTACTCCTTGGGGCTGGTAGGTGGCAAGGTAAATGAATGAATTAAGGAATAAAAATACATTTGAAGAAATAAAAATAAAAATAAAATTGCAAAATTTCAAAAAGGACTACCAGAGGCGCCGAGCAGCCTCCTTTTCTCCCCTTCTCCTTTTCCCTCCTGGTCGTGGGGGCTGGTAGGTGGCAAAGTAAATGAATGAATGAAGGTTTAAAAATACATTTGAGGAAATAACAAGAAAAAGAAAATTCAAAAGAAAAAGAAAAAGAAAAAGAACATTCAAAAGAAAAAGAAAATTCAAAAGAAAAAGAAAAAGAAAATTCAAAAAAATTCAAAATTTCAAAGAGGACTACCACGGGCGCCGAGCATCCTCCTTTTCTCCTCATTTCCTTTCCCCTCCTACTCCTTGGGGCTGGTAGGTGGCAAGGTAAATGAATGAATTAAGGAATAAAAATACATTTGAAGAAATAAAAATAAAAATAAAATTGCAAAATTTCAAAAAGGACTACCAGAGGCGCCGAGCAGCCTCCTTTTCTCCCCTTCTCCTTTTCCCTCCTGGTCGTGGGGGCTGGTAGGTGGCAAAGTAAATGAATGAATGAAGGTATAAAAATACATTTGAGGAAATAAAAAGAAAAAGAAAATTCAAAAGAAAAAGAAAAAGAAAAAGAAAAAGAAAAAGAAAATTCAAAAGAAAAAGAAAAAGAAAATTCAAAAAAATTCAAAATTTCAAAGAGGACTACCACGGGCGCCGAGCATCCTCCTTTTCTCCTCATTTCCTTTCCCCTCCTACTCCTTGGGGCTGGTAGGTGGCAAGGTAAATGAATGAATTAAGGAATAAAAATACAT
>JBBDHG010000600.1:0-2500 GCA_037951165.1 Lophius americanus
GATAGATCTAGGATAGATAGATAGATCTATCTAGATTGATCTAGATACATAGATCTATAGTAGATAGATAGATAGATAGATAGATAGATAGATAGATAGATAGATAGATAGATAGATAGATAGATAGATAGATAGATAGATAGATAGATAGATAGATAGATAGATAGATAGATCTAGATAGATAGATAGATAAATCTAGATAGATAGATACATAGATCTAGATAGATAGATAGATCTAGATAGATCTAGAAAGATACATAGCTAGATAGATACATAGCTAGATAGATCTAGATAGATAGATAGATAGATAGATAGGATAGATCTAGATAGATACATAGATAGATAGATCTAGATAGGATAGATAGATAGATAGATAGATAGATCTAGATAGATACATAGATAGATAG
This sequence comes from Lophius americanus, assembly GCA_037951165.1. Taxonomy (NCBI): domain Eukaryota; kingdom Metazoa; phylum Chordata; class Actinopteri; order Lophiiformes; family Lophiidae; genus Lophius; species Lophius americanus. The sequence continues at coordinate 408 of JBBDHG010000600.1, forward strand.
ATACATAGCTAGATAGATCTAGATAGATAGATAGATAGATAGATAGGATAGATAGATACATAGATAGGATAGATCTAGATAGATAGATAGATCTAAATAGATAGATAGATCTAGATAGATACATAGGTAACTCTAGCTAGATAGATAGATAGATAGATCTAGATAGATCTAGATAGATAGATAGATCTAGATAGATAGATAGATCTATCTAGATTGATCTAGATACATAGATCTATATAGATAGATAGATAGATAGATAGATAGATAGATAGATAGATAGATAGATAGATAGATAGATAGATAGATAGATAGATAGATAGATAGATAGATAGATAGATCTATCTAGATTGATCTAGATACATAGATCTATATAGATAGATAGATAGATAGATAGATAGATCTAGATAGATCTAGATAGATACATAGATAGATAGATTTAGATAGATAGATCTAGATAGATCTAGATAGATCTAGATAGATACATAGATAGATACATAGATAGATAGATCTAGATAGATAGATCTAGATAGATTACATAGCTAGATAGATAGATAGATCTAGATACATAGATAGATCTATCTAGATTGATCTAGATATATCTAGATAGATCTAGATAGATACATAGATAGATACATAGATAGATAGATCTAGATAGATAGATCTAGATAGATACATAGCTAGATAGATAGATAGATCTAGATAGCATAGATAGATCTATCTAGATTGATCTAGATACATAGATCTATATAGATGGATAGATATATAGATAGAGTCTAGATAGATAGATAGGATCTACATAGATAGATCTAGATAGATAGATAGATCTAGATAGATAGATAGATAGATCTAGATAGATACATAGATAGATCTAGATAGATAGATAGATCTATCTAGATTGATCTAGATACATAGATCTATATAGGATAGATAGATAGATAGATAGATACATAGATAGATAGATCTATATACATAGATAGATCTAGATACATAGATAGATCTAGATAGATCTAGATAGATCTAGATAGATACATAGATAGATACATAGATAGATAGATCTAGATAGATAGATCTAGATAGATACATAGCTAGATAGATAGATAGATCTAGATACATAGATAGATCTATCTAGATTGATCTAGATAGCATAGATCTATATAGATGGATAGATATATAGATAGATCTAGATAGATAGATAGATCTACATAGATAGATCTAGATAGATACATAGATAGATCTAGATAGATAGATAGATAGATAGATCTAGATAGATACATAGATAGATCTAGATAGATAGATAGATCTATCTAGATTGATCTAGATACATAGATCTATATAGATAGATAGATAGATAGATAGATACATAGATAGATAGATCTATATACATAGATAGATCTAGATACATAGATAGATCTAGATACATAGATAGATCTAGATACATAGATAGATAGATAGATAGATCTAGATACATAGATCTATATAGATAGATAGATAGATAGATAGATAGATAGATCTAGATAGATCTAGATAGATACATAGATAGATAGATTTAGATAGATAGATCTAGATAGATCTAGATAGATCTAGATAGATACATAGATAGATACATAGATAGATAGATCTAGATAGATAGATCTAGATAGATACATAGCTAGATAGATAGATAGATCTAGATACATAGATAGATCTATCTAGATTGATCTAGATATATCTAGATAGATCTAGATAGATACATAGATAGATACATAGATAGATAGATCTAGATAGATAGATCTAGATAGATACATAGCTAGATAGATAGATAGATCTAGATACATAGATAGATCTATCTAGATTGATCTAGATACATAGATCTATATAGATGGATAGATATATAGATAGATCTAGATAGATAGATAGATCTAGATAGATAGATAGATAGATCTAGATAGATAGATAGATAGATCTAGATAGATAGCTAGATAGATAGATCTAGATAGATAGATAGATCTATCTAGATTGATCTAGATACATAGATCTATATAGATAGATAGATAGATAGATAGATACATAGATAGATAGATCTATATACATAGATAGATCTAGATACATAGATA
>JBBDHG010000600.1:30000-32500 GCA_037951165.1 Lophius americanus
GATCTATCTAGATCTATCTATCTATCTATCTATCTAGAGTTACCTATGTATCTATCTAGATCTATCTATCTATTTAGATCTATCTATCTATCTAGATCTATCTATCTATGTATCTATCTATCTATCTATCTATCTATCTATCTAGATCTATCTAGCTATGTATCTATCTAGCTATGTATCTATCTAGATCTATCTAGATCTATCTATCTATCTAGATCTATGTATCTATCTATCTAGATCTATGTATCTATCTATCTAGATCTATCTATCTATCTATCTAGATCTATCTATCTATCTATCTATCTATCTATCTATCTATCTATCTATCTATCTATCTATCTATCTATCTATCTATCTATATAGATCTATGTATCTAGATCAATCTAGATAGATCTATCTATCTATCTAGATCTATCTATGTATACAGATCTATCTATCTATCTATCTATCTATCTATCTATGTATCTAGATCTATCTATGTATCTAGATCTATCTATGTATCTAGATCTATCTATGTATCTATCTATCTATATAGATCTATGTATCTAGATCAATCTAGATAGATCTATCTATCTATTTAGATCAATCTATCTATGTATCTAGATCTATCTATGTATCTAGATCTATCTATGTATCTAGATCTATCTATCTATCTATCTATCTATCTAGATCTATGTATCTAGATCAATCTAGATATATCTATCTATCTATCTAGATCTATCTATGTATCTATCTAGATCTATCTATCTATCTATCTATCTAGATCTATCTATCTATGTATCTATCTAGATCTATCTATCTATCTATCTATCTATCTATCTATCTATCTATCTATCTATCTATCTATCTATCTATCTAGATCTATCTAGCTATGTATCTATCTAGATCTTTCTAGATCTATCTATCTATCTAGATCTATGTATCTATCTTTCTATCTAGATCTATCTATCTATCTATCTAGATCTATCTATCTATCTATCTATCTATCTATATAGATCTATGTATCTAGATCAATCTAGATAGATCTATCTATCTATTTAGATCTATCTATCTATGTAACTATCTAGATCTATCTAGATCTATCTATCTATCTATCTAGATCTATCTATCTATGTATATATCTAGATCTATCTATCTAGATCTATCTATCTAGATCTATCTATCTATCTAGATCTATCTAGATCTATGTATCTATCTAGATCTATCTATCTAGATCTATCTATCTATGTATCTATCTAGATCTATCTAGATCTATCTATCTAAATCTATCTAGCTATGTATCTATCTAGATCTATCTATCTAGATCTATCTATCTATGTATCTATCTAGATCTATCTAGATCTATCTAGATCTATCTATCTAAATCTATCTATCTATGTATCTATCTAGATCTATCTAGATCTATCTATCTATCTATCTATCTATCTAGATCTATGTATCTTGATAAATCTAGATAGATCTATGTATATATCTAGATCTATCTATGTATCTATCTAGATCTATCTATCTATCTATCTATCTATCTATATCTATCTATCTATATCTATCTATCTAGATCTATCTATCTATATAGATCTATGTATCTAGATCAATCTAGATAGATCTATCTATCTATCTAGATCTATCTATCTATCTAGATCTATCTAGATCTATCTATCTATCTATCTATCTAGAGTTACCTATGTATCTATCTAGATCTATCTATCTATTTAGATCTATCTATCTATCTAGATCTATCTATCTATGTATCTATCTATCTATCTATCTATCTATCTATCTATCTAGATCTATCTAGCTATGTATCTATCTAGCTATGTATCTATCTAGATCTATCTAGATCTATCTATCTATCTAGATCTATCTATCTATCTATCTATCTATCTATCTATCTATCTATCTATCTATCTATATAGATCTATGTATCTAGATCAATCTAGATAGATCTATCTATCTATCTATCTATCTATCTATCTATATAGATCTATGTATCTAGATCAATCTAGATAGATCTATCTATCTATCTAGATCTATCTATGTATACAGATCTATCTATCTATCTATCTATCTATCTATGTATCTAGATCTATCTATGTATCTAGATCTATCTATGTATCTAGATCTATCTATGTATATAGATCTATCTATCTATGTATATAGATCTATCTATCTATCTATCTATCTATCTATCTATCTATCTATCTAGATCTATGTATCTAGATAAATCTAGATAGATCTATGTATATATCTAGATCTATCTATGTATCTATCTAGATCTATCTATCTATCTATCTATATCTATCTATCTATATCTATCTATCTAGATCTATCTATCTATATAGATCTATGTATCTAGATCAATCTAGATAGATCTATCTATCTATTTAGATCAATCTATCTATGTATCTAGATCAATCTAGATATATCTATCTATCTATCTAGATCTATCTATGTATCTATCTAGATCTATCTATCTATCTATCTATCTAGATCTATCTATCTA
>JBBDHG010000600.1:37500-40000 GCA_037951165.1 Lophius americanus
TCTATCTATGTATCTATCTATCTATCTATCTATGTATCTAGATCTATCTATGTATCTAGATCTATCTATGTATCTAGATCTATCTATGTATATAGATCTATCTATCTATGTATCTATCTATCTATCTATCTATCTATATAGATCTATGTATCTAGATCAATCTAGATAGATCTATCTATCTATCTAGATCTATCTATGTATCTATCTAGATCTATCTATCTATCTATCTAGATCTATCTATGTATCTATCTAGATCTATCTATGTAGATCTATCTATCTATCTAGATCTATCTATATATCTATCCATCTATATAGATCTATGTATCTAGATAAATCTAGATAGATCTATCTATGTATCTAGATCTATCTATCTATCTAGCTATGTATCTATCTAGATCTATCTATCTAGATCTATCTATCTATGTATCTATCTATGTATCTATCTAGATCTATCTAGATCTATCTAGATCTATCTATGTATCTAGATCTATCTATGTATATAGATCTATCTATCTATGTATCTATCTATCTATCTATCTATATAGATCTATGTATCTAGATCAATCTAGATAGATCTATCTATCTATCTAGATCTATCTATGTATCTATCTAGATCTATCTATCTATCTATCTAGATCTATCTATCTATCTATCTAGATCTATCTATGTAGATCTATCTATCTATCTAGATCTATCTATATATCTATCCATCTATATAGATCTATGTATCTAGATCAATCTAGATAGATCTATCAATGTATCTAGATCTATCTATCTATCTAGCTATGTATCTATCTAGATCTATCTATCTAGATCTATCTATCTATGTATCTATCTATGTATCTATCTAGATCTATCTAGATCTATCTAGATCTATCTATCTAAATCTATCTATCTATGTATCTATCTAGATCTATCTAGATCTATCTATCTATCTATCTATCTATATAGATCTATGTATCTAGATCAATCTAGATAGATCTATCTATCTATCTATCTATCTATCTATCTATCTATCTATCTATCTATCTATCTATCTATCTATCTATCTATCTATCTATCTATCTATCTATCTATCTATCTATCTATCTATCTATCTATATAGATCTATGTATCTAGATCAATCTAGATATATCTATCTATCTATCTAGATCTATCTATCTATCTAGATCTATCTAGATCTATCTATCTATCTATCTATCTAGAGTTACCTATGTATCTATCTAGATCTATCTATCTATTTAGATCTATCTATCTATCTAGATCTATCTATCTATGTATCTATCTATCTATCTATCTATCTATCTATCTATCTAGATCTATCTAGCTATGTATCTATCTAGCTATGTATCTATCTAGATCTATCTAGATCTATCTATCTATCTATCTAGATCTATGTATCTATCTATCTAGATCTATGTATCTATCTATCTAGATCTATCTATCTATCTATCTAGATCTATCTATCTATCTATCTATCTATCTATCTATCTATCTATCTATCTATCTATCTATCTATCTATCTATCTATCTATATAGATCTATGTATCTAGATCAATCTATCTATGTATCTAGATCTATCTATGTATCTAGATCTATCTATGTATCTAGATCTATCTATCTATCTATCTATCTATCTAGATCTATGTATCTAGATCAATCTAGATATATCTATCTATCTATCTAGATCTATCTATGTATCTATCTAGATCTATCTATCTATCTATCTATCTAGATCTATCTATCTATGTATCTATCTAGATCTATCTATCTATCTATCTATCTATCTATCTATCTATCTATCTATCTATCTATCTATCTATCTATCTAGATCTATCTAGCTATGTATCTATCTAGCTATGTATCTATCTAGATCTTTCTAGATCTATCTATCTATCTAGATCTATGTATCTATCTTTCTATCTAGATCTATCTATCTATCTATCTAGATCTATCTATCTATCTATCTATCTATCTATCTATCTATATAGATCTATGTATCTAGATCAATCTAGATAGATCTATCTATCTATTTAGATCTATCTATCTATGTAACTATCTAGATCTATCTAGATCTATCTATCTATCTATCTAGATCTATCTATCTATGTATATATCTAGATCTATCTATCTAGATCTATCTATCTAGATCTATCTATCTATCTAGATCTATCTAGATCTATGTATCTATCTAGATCTATCTATCTAGATCTATCTATCTATGTATCTATCTAGATCTATCTAGATCTATCTAGATCTATCTATCTAAATCTATCTAGCTATGTATCTATCTAGATCTATCTATCTAGATCTATCTATCTATGTATCTATCTAGATCTATCTAGATCTATCTAGATCTATCTATCTAAATCTATCTATCTATGTATCTATCTAGATCTATCTAGATCTATCTATCTATCTATCTATCTATCTATCTATCTATCTAGATCTATGTATCTTGATCAATCTAGATAGATCTATCTATCTATCTATCTATCTA